>JBBMHQ010018893.1:0-17632 GCA_037834295.1 Postelsia palmaeformis
GATTTCAGCACTTTCTTCCCTCGTCGACTTGCGTCAAATTCCGCCTACCCACGCAACGAAGGCGCTCTCAGCAATTGATACCTGGTACATTTTTATTTTTTTCAAATAAAGTCTCACCACGGTGGGATTTGAACTTGGGTACCAATACCAGTGGTATTTGAAGCTGACCACTAGTCTACCGGGGCGACCGGCGATGCAACATGAAAACACGAAAGAGATAAAGCAACAAGTACAAAAGGGTGGGCAAAGGCAACTGGCACAATACCGGGACAACATGAAGCGAAACTCGGATCGCGGAGTAGATAGGCAACACAATAAGGAACGGGAGGAACCTTGGCAGACCATGCAGTAGTACACGTTTCAGAAAATAAAATAAAAACAAAACAAAGATCAGAATATCCGCAAGTCATAGTAAAACACGAACAGGACTCGATCAGTTGGCGGTTTGGGCTGCCGAGTGCGACGGGAAGCATCACCACGGTGTCTGTGACGGCGTCCTCACTGCAGTCACGTGATGACGACGTTCGTACTGCTATAATTATCGCAACCCTGCCACAGGGGGGACGGCAAACGGAAACGAGTAAACGGGGAGAGGGAAGAGGGCAACAGCATCGAACAAAAACAATATCGCGTTTGTCGCAGTCGGAGGAGAACAGTGCAATTATCACTTACGGCGTGGTGCCTTTCTACGACCCTGTCTACCGGCCCCTTCCGACACTCTTCAACCTTGATTCTCTCACCGCTGTGGTTGCCCCTCACTACCCTCCATTCGTAATGACGCCAACCATGACAGATGGGTAGCCTCCCCTCTCTTCCCTGCCTACTCCTCGGGCCACCTGATCTAGAACTCTTCAACTTTGTCGAAGATTACCTAGTTTCAATGTCCCACCTTCCCTGCTGCGGTGGGGCACAGCTGCACGGTCTAAGCTACAAACACCATCGGGAGGTGATCGACAAGTATGCCCTCGGGCTGTCAATCTTGACGTCATGCCAACTGCTGGACTGTCCGTCCGCCTGGTCTCGAACTCCCCCTCGCCAGTCGGTGTCGCGACTACCATCCGACAGGGCGACCGCCCCTCTGTTCGCCCCGCCACGGTCCCCACCGCGAAGGGACGCCATTTTTCGTGGCTAATCATTTCGATACTGCTGTCGCATCATGTTGTTGTTGATAACCTTCACGTACGTCGGAAAACAATACCAAATAACATGGAAAGTTTTCGAAGGGATCTGATGACTGTTTCTTTCTGCCGAAAATCGGCGGTTTACTTGACGGGACCGTCAAAAACACCGGCGGACTCCTCCGCATGCTTCTCTGAGTTTTCCGAGAGCCTTCTTTTGCACTTACTCAATTTTTCAGAGTTGTAGTTGAATTTGGTCTGTATTTCTCCAGTCCTGAGGACATGAAAGTTCTACATCCAAAATCTGCCGATATCCGTTGTTTCTGGCCTCCATTCTGACCAGCAGCCTTATTTCTGACCCTCAAAAGAAAACTGATTGGCTGCTACGAAAAAAAACTACGGCTCTGGAGAAACGAGGAATCGTTTACGAAAGCTTACGAAAAACTACAGGGTGCATCTCGAGGAGTCTATCGGTGTTTTTGGCTTTTCCGCCGAGTAAAACGCGTATATTTAGCCTAAAACCTCAGTTTTGAGAGCCCAGGAAAATATTCCCAGAACAGATGATCTAAAAATAAAATTACGGAGGACCATAGGTAATAGGATGAAATATTATCAAGAAAAAAAGCGAAGTTTGAAGGTGTTTGTGTGTACCGTATGTCCTATTAAATATGATGGCGCCCCGTAATAGTGACTTTGTTCCGAGACGCTCAAAAGCAATTAATAGTACTGTGCACCAACATCCTGCCCAACAAAGTCGAGCGCGTTCGGCTAACCCTGTGTAGTTGCCTACTGTATAGCCGGCGACAACAAAGCACCCTGAAAAACGTTTCCGGGCGTCGTTTTTTTCCGAGACGCCTAGACAAAGACCGTGGCTATCGAAGGATTAAGTCGATATGTTTTCTTGAGACGCGTCTCTCGGCGCTTTTATTTTCTCTTCTTCCCGTTGTCGAGAAAGCGGCTGTGAATTTCACCCGAGGGGGCGTGCGGTCCGTCGTCGTACACAGTATGGTCATGCTGCCAAATGTTCGTGTCACGAAGGATAGTTTGAAGCCTTGTCCTAGGTCTGAAAGGCTCTGTTGTTGGCGGGCTCGTGTTCGTGCGGGTTTCCTGCGGTACGGGCTCTCGCGGTATCCTGTTTATCGTTTCTTGTTTTTATATGTATCTGGTGCTATATTTCGGATCCCATCAATCTTCAACCTACTACTGCTGTAGTACTCCTCGAGCTTCGTCGCCCTTTCATCCCCCCTCCCCTCCCTCCCTTACTTGATCGCTGCTGCCCTCCTCTCCATAACTAATAACCCTGGATTTAAAAGCGTGCACTCTTCCCGCCTCCGCACTTGGGTGCGCGACATCATTTACATCGAGGGGAAGAGACTTTATCAATAGCATATTTTGCCCTCCTCGACTCGCGTCTAATTGTTTTTTTCGTGGTAGGAACTGTCTACAAGTCAATTCTTCAAAAACCTTGGCTTTCAGCAATTTGCGAGGTGCAGCGTTTGAGTACACATATCACCGAGCGCTCTGGGTTCTATAGAACCATCAACAACGTACCTGCTGGGTACGTAAACTTGAAGGGTTCGTGTCGTGCGTACTCACGAGGGGTTCGGGGTTGTTGTGGGTTCGTCGCGGTTTCAATGACGTCGGACAATCTGCAGGTATCCAACTGCGGATCGTGCCTGCGGGCAGATCTACGCGACCCTGAGCTAAACCAACATCAGTGCGAGAAACGAACAGGACTGTCGTGCGTCGAGCGTGATAGTGCTAACCAGTGCGAGAGGAGTACAGCAGTAGTAGCTGTTTACAGGTGCACACCAGCCCGTTAGGAACAATTACATCGCGAACGCGTTTTTTTCCCCGACTCTTCTCCTATCAATACTAGCTCATCACACACCGACCTGATCCCTCATAGACGCTTGCGCCTTCGAAACTTACCCGCGGGAGCAATGAAGGACGATGCGTCAAAGCTACGATACTTTCCTATACAAAAACACTCCACGCGATTTCCAGCACTAAATAACATGTTTGGCCCTTGTCGTATCTTCGATCAACTGCAATACTATTGCTCACAGCTCGCAGCCTCCACCGTAGGCTCGCCAACAAAAAAGGTACCTAGTCATAGGCAAGCCTGACATTCTTATCCGGGCGCCACCTTCAAATAATCTAGAGCATAGATGAGCTATTTTATTGGATTCAGGGTGTAGTTCATTCCTGAGCGGTTTTTGTTGACCCCAAACTCGTAGCTTTCTCCAAGAAGGGAGCATTTCGTGTGTGTGTTTTAGGCTCTTTCTTAATCCTGGGCCTGCACTGAGTATATGCTAGGAGGCGGACGTGAACAACAACACCCCGGGACGAGTGGAATTTCGATTCTTCGGAGGGCTGTTCATCAGACAGACAGGAAACAACTCGCACTATTGATGCCCGATGTGGGAGTGATGTTTACATAGCATGTAGTGTGCTGCTAGTGATGAGCCCGACTGGGGGTAGGTCATTGGTTATTCCGATGTTTTGCTGTCGTCAGGGAAAACCCGGAAGCGCCGGGTTGCTTTGTGCGACCGGTATGCTGCAATCGTGGTACCGTTGTTGATCATTTTGTACATCCGACAACCAATGTACCGACGTCCATGTTATAGAGGTTGCCTTAGACTCGGTTGTTCCAGCTCGAATGTTTCCCCTGGAACGTGGCTTAGTTACGATAACCCTCACGCTTAGTGTCGTCGGCAGGGTATGGGATTGGATCGCAATCATTGATAGAACGTTCGTTTCACGGAAATGCTTGAGAGTGCGTCCCTAAAATCACTGTTAGAGTCTCCCTCTTCTTCCAGGTTTTGAACTAGGGTGGTTGGTCAACGTACACTCGAACACGGGCGGGTACCCTTGCGTCCTAAACCATCCGCCGTTCAGGCGGGGCGGGGGTGTTCATAAAAAGTATCCTGGGCCGAGTAACTTATCAACATGCTGCCCCAGTGGCTCACTAATATTATAAAGCACCTTTCTTCGCGATGGTTAACTTATCAACTGCAGCACTATCATCAAATCACTCTTGCTCGAAAGAGTGAGGAAAATAAGGGACCGCTATATCATATCATGCCTCTGCCTGCTAGCGATTATACAGGGCTGCGTTATATCTTGCGCTATTCCCCTGCGTTTCCCCAAAATGTTTCCTGAAACACCGATGCTGTACATGTAACTGTATGTCATGATTTCACTTCTGTTTTTTCGTCTTCATTCTTTTTTTCTGCCGTGATAATTTTGTTTTTTTTCTCGATTGTTCTTCACGTTGTTTGTTTCTCTCCGTGTGCGGTTCACTTCGTTGTTGGTTGCTAAGCTTTAACAACGCACGGTACGTTCTTGTTGCATTGACTGCGCTGATTTCAATCACGTTCGTTCTTGTCTTAGGCTGCACGATGCGTGCTTAAAATGTGACGTGCACTGCTGGTTTCATACCTAATTCAAATACGTAGGAGGAATACCTTGAATTTTTCCTCAAAAATGTTGTTCGACTCCGGGATTCTCGGAACCCACCCCGTGTGCTGACTGCTGGGATTTCATTGTAGCGCTGTTCGAAGCGCATATAACCTTCCCGCTATTAGTTTATCTGGGATTTATACCACCTCTGTACTTTTAATTGCTGCTGCATGTGCCGGCCGTTGTATTGGTAGTAATGTTGTTTTTTCTGCTCTACTCCCGTCTATTCATTGAAAGACCACTGCACGTAGTCGACCGCTTCTATGCTCCTGTTTGTGTAGATGTAATGTATTACGTTAGGTGCTCGCTGTTGTACTTTCGGTTGCGGTCCCGCCTTAAGACGCTCGTTCGCCTCTATTGCCTATGAAAAGTGAGCGAACTTTCCGGTTCAGCCTGAATCGCTGGTCCGGATGGTTATCGTGCTCGTTCCGCGACCGAACGTATTACCCCCGGCCCGGCCCAACACAGCTGATTGATATCATAGCACTGACCGGATGCTCGTCAAGTTCAGTTGCTGCACTACTGCAGTAGACGCCCCCGACCTACATATAATTCCAGACTTATCCATCCCATAAAAATGCGCGTGTCTTATAATACTGGTTGAGCCCTTGATGATTGAAAATACGTAAAACCCAGCAGTAGACGCTCCCGACCTACATCTAATTCCAGACTTATCCATCCCATAGGGTTGCGCGTGTTTTATAATACCGGTTGAGCCCTTGTTGATTAGAAATACGCAGAACCCACCGACCATAGTATGATTATTACGATTAAACGACGGTCGGGCTACGTACGTACGTATGCGAACAAATTCTTCATCGCAAGACATATATCAAATGAGACGTTGAGCTCCTCCTATGGAGAGCTCAAAAGATTGGGCGCCACCCCTCACAGACATTGCTCTTCCGCCGTAACACCTGCATTCTCTCATACCAAACACGCTGGCCTGCTACCACTACTGCTGCCTTTGAAGGGCCGTTATTGTCGGGGAGTTTCACCCATATTATCCATGTTTGTTGAGGGCTTGTTCTCCCGCAAATTGTTATCATCTACTCATATTTCCCGAATCGTCATTTTTCCCCAAACTGATTGAACCACAACTAATTTTCCGGGTGACAAGATATATTCGCCGTCTCTGATAATTTTCACAAATTGTGATCAAACGCTCCCTTTCGAATTTATACAACAAAAAATAAATTAATTATAGAAATCCGGAAATAATGAAATTAAACAAAAAACACAGTGCCACCAATGGCCCACCCAGTGAAGTGCTATTGGTGCTGTCTTTTGTCTTTAACTTGTTTCTTCCTCGTTTTGTTCCGTTATTTCCTTCGTTTATTTTTTTCATTTCCTGCTCTTCTTATTCCGGTATCAGCTTCAGACCAACTTTTGACGTCGTTTTCGGTTTCAGTTTCGTTTTTGCCTTCTATTTCGTTTTCGCTTCTGATCTTATTTGCATTTTCATTTTCGATTTCGTGGCCGCTTTTAGTTTCGTCTTGCTTCGTCGCTTGTTCGTTCGTTTCGTTCTCGATTGCGTTTTTTTTTTTTTTCACGTGTTTTTTCGTACCAGGTCTTCGTCATCCGTGACGTGTGCGTGCATGGCCACGAGTTGCCCCATGTTTTTATATCTACCCGACCCTACTTGGCGATATTTTCTTCACCTCCAGTGCGGTTACCACCGCAAGCAGGGCCTCATGTTAGATTGTGTGAGACCGGTCCAGTCTTGCATGATCTATTAACCGGACCGGTTTCCAGCGTTCGATCTGGAGTACACAGGTATATACCTGGTCCCAGGGACTGGTATTCCACACGTCCCACATCAAGGTTTTCGCAGTTGTAATTCCGTTGTTTGTACGTAAGAACCATTCGGTAGTTCTTCGAAATCGACACGAACAACACCTGTACCAGGTTTGCATAGATAGATGGGCATCCTGAAGCAGATGTTCCGTTCAACATCTTCGCGACGACGTTTCTTGAAAAGCAGCACTTGTTTGTATAAGGACGAGCAAAACCCACCCTGTACACAATCATTCCGTACAATAGGGCATACCTATGAAATATTCGTTACCGGAGACATGAATGTACGAGGATACGGGTGAAAAACTTGAAAAATAGCACTTGAGCTACACATCATAGTGAGTTTGTTTCATGTTTTGTTTAACGAACGAAATATATTTGGAGTATGGGTATGCGTATAACTATTATATATATATATTCGACTCGAGCTTGTTCGAGTTGTTTAGGGCCTGTCTTGAGGAGGAACTTCAGTCGGGAATGACATTGTGTCCCGAATTATTTTTTGACTTACAGCTAGTACGCCTTTCCCCCATAATACTCGAAATACTTTTTTTCTCGGAATCGATTGAAATTCATCGAACACAAAATCTCGATTTCTAACAATCGTCCCCCAATACGAGAGACCCGAACTTTGCGAATTGTTGGGTGTTCTATCGTAAGTTGTCACTCGAGTTTGTTTAGTCCGAGGCTAACCACACTCTGGAGCACCAGGTACAACATTGTATACGTACGCCGTGTGTCTGGGTGGTGGAAAGTAACCAATGTGTACAGCAGTGCAACTAAAAGCAGCTATGTGGAAAGGAAGTCAATGTTTCTGAAACATCGACGTAGAGCAGTATGTTGGATGTTCCGAAAGCTCCCGCTTCTTTTTTACCCCTCGACCTTCGCAGAGGGGGCTTTTGATTGCCCTCGGCGGCTTTCCGGACATCAAACCGCGTTCAGATTATTATCTCCTCCCTGCTCCCGGCACATGCCATTATGTGCAACGCTAATCACACAGTGCACTACTATCAGTCATTATTATACTCCTGAACATGAAAAAATATATTTTGGGATCATCATATTCACGAACATTCCTTCAAACTATCACCGCCCCCTGCCCGCGGAACACAAGAAACCATGTTAATCGACAGATCAGCACGAGGCGTTCTCCAACAATGGTTTGGCGAATGAACTACGGTTGCAGTGATTTTGACCAGCAAACCAAGCGGTCACAACAAATTACCACCACCCGCCCGTCCGCCTGCCCGCCCACCAATCGGTGCCACCGCAGAAATCGACACCGCGACGTTTTCAATATCGAGCGTGTTCCACACTAACTTTATAGCGCTCGACATTTTCGGCGACAAGGCTACGTCCGACGCCCGCCGTCGCTGCCAGCCTGACGACAACGACGCCGACGGTCAGCTCCTGTACGATCTCCACCTCCGCGTGGCCATGGTGTACGCGGTCGTGTACGCCGCAACCCTGTCAATGCCATTCTGCATCGATGACTTCGAGGTTCTTATGGAGACTCGGGGGCACCCGCTATCACTTGTCATGCAAAAAGACACGAGCGTCGCTACGCCCTGGGGGCTCGCGAAGGCGTACGTGACCGAGACGATGACGTACATGCTGGAGAACGATGGGTGGAACGCGGACGGGAGCAAGAGCCGAGACTTCAACCGTATCCCGTTCAGCGACTACGCGGTAAAGGACTCGGCCGGGAATCAGTGGACGCCGTATGAACCTCAGAACAGCCCTTATAAGGTAGACTAACAGTCCCGATAGGTTGGGGCAATGGTCTCAATCGTTGGGAACGTTTTCCATCGCCACTTGTAGGCTTGCTGGTGACAAAACGACCCGTCCAGAGAGTACTGACTGCAGGAGAAGTAATCGTTAGCAGTATATGGCAGAAGCAGATACCACAATAGAACCAGACAGACAGACCCAGCCCTCAACCATTCCAGCTTGGCTTTTAGCAATGACGGCATGGAATCAGCCTGCAATAGTGACTTTCATGCAATTCATAGCTATGAATGGAAGCCCGCACCAGTGGAGCTGGTCGACGAAAAATCCCACCAGATCGAGCGGAGAAGTACAAATGGTGATTTTCAAAAACAAATAGATATGTGTGGTATGCTGTAGCATACGAAGCTGTGTTGTTCCAAACGTGTTTTTTTTTTCCGGTGGTTTTGACCTTGAATATAAAGCTTGGGACCAATCCACCTATAACATAGTTCGAGCTGACCTTCTGCTCCGTGTTTCGCTCTTTTCGATCAGTGCTGCTGTGCAACCGTATCATCAATCCAAGCTGATACTAACATGACCCTGACGCCCTCGAAATTCTGCCCTGTCACCCTGCCCCTTGAATATTGTAACCAACATCTTGGCGGTTTACTCTAGCTGACCAAACGGCGTCGGTGGCAACCACTCATGGAATCCAATAATCTGGGTGTCATCTCTACCCAGGAGCACGTTACCCCCCACATCGGCGTCACCGCCCGATTCTTCGGTTTCAACTCGAAGAGCGACGAGGACGACTTCGCTTCTCGAAAGCTTGAACAACCAGAATACAGATCTCGGTAAGATTAACTTATGACTATTTGGCGCTAGCCAGTATGGCCTACACAAACAATCCACGCCACGGTGTTCGCAGGGGTTTTCATTTTCAGCGCACACTATCGCACCTTGGCCTGGCGGGGTACCTCAATCCTGGCAACTGAGGAGGTACCCACTGTCGCTGGATCCTAGACGTAAGAAACATTTTGCGTGATTCATTAGATGCCTCCCTCACTCGATTGCACCATTGGACTTCGGTACGTGGGGCTTAGCGTGTGTGTGAGGTGTATCTCGACAGTGCCACTCACTGTTGGAGCTCCTCACATTCCTGTGGCCTCGAACGATGTACTCGTAGGTGCTCTGCGCGTCTCGTGGCACGGGCGGAATATTCGGTAAACAAGAGGGTTCGCGGACACTGCTGTGTACACGACACGAGAGGCACTGACAGCGGAGCACACTGACAACCGTATTTTTCGTTTTGTTTCGCTCCCCGGAGTGTATGTGACGCGTTTTATGAGAGAGGCAACACATTTCCAGCTTTTTTTTTGAATGACGGGGCTCCTTAACCAAAAACCGTCGGAAGACCGATCTTATCGCGAAAAATTATCTTTTCGTCATGGAATCTGTGTTCGGGATGCAATCTGATTTTGGTGAAGTCAGCCTTTAGGTCAGGTATATAATAATTTGGGTGAGCCTCTATCGTAGAACGCCTCATGCATGATCAACGGGCTTTGCGTGTAAGGCACCCGCTCTGCGCTCCAGTGGAGCAGCTGACCACTCTCCGTTCCCTTGTTGTACTGCTCGCTTTACGAGGTCTTGTATGCCTGCTCGGTTCGGGTAAATCTTATCACAGCCAGCCTCATCTTTCGCCTAGCCACTACTTTCCCTAACGAAATGTTTCAGACTTCTTCAACGTGTCTATGCCGTGGGTGTTGAGCCCACAACTCGAGCGCCACTTCAACATATATGTGTGTGATCTGTGTCCCTGTTCGGTTCGTGTTCGGTTCTTTTCGTGATTTCGAATCACAGCTACCAAGCGATACGTACAGCAATAGGCTCCGTCGGGATCGGTTTTACGCTTGGTGTCGAAATTTCAACTCCAATTTTTTCTTCACTGGTTTTGTATCCGTGGTCTTTGGATGCTTCCGTAGTTCACATGTCAAGCTACCAAAAGGCACAAATGTTGCTGATCCAGCTTCTTATCTACGTCGGGTGATGGGATCGCAACTCAAATAATCCTTGTTGCATTTTTTTCGTGCTTGGTCTGTGTCCATCTCGAACTACATGTTCACTGTCTTCGTGTTCGATTTTTCTTCATGCCTGTTGGCGTCTTACGCTTTTCCTTTCTCAGGTACGACGAGGTCGCTCAGGAGGTGCTCGATGAATCGATCGTCACTGCGAACGATCAGTCACAGTTCAGGGAGAACGCTGTCAAGTTCTTCGACAACAAGTTCAGCTCTCTCGTGCCTCTCAAAGCCTTATATTTCGTCACGTGAGCTCAACCAAAACCTCGACACTTCGACGCTTTCTGCCGCGATTCAAAATATAGGGGGGCGCGCACGCACAACGCAGTGGGAGTAGAAGAAGGAGTTCCTGTGTGGTGCCTCTCAACGCGAACTACAAGTTCTTGATTGTGTTAGTTATGCCAAACACCATCGTACCTATTTCGACCAAGATGCAAATGAAGGCTTGTACTAAAGAAAGGAGGTGTCCTGCCAGGTGACCCCCCGACCGCACGAACGAGGCAGGGTAGTTTGGCCCTAGAGCGGGACTGCGGTCCTGACCGAGAAGTCGTTTAACCTCAACGCGCTTTGTGATGTTCAGCTTATCGATTTAAGATCTGCCTGTCTGCGTCTCGCGGTTAGTGACAACAGAGCGCACACATCTCTAAGATGAATGATCGGCCCGGACGCCGGAAGTGTGTTTCAAACGACGGTCAGCGAGAGAACACACACACAAAAGATGAACACACAGCGATGGACGGAAGTTTCATCCACACTGGAAGAGAGTGGAAACCCCGAGCTTTGATACGGCGATGTTCGGGTTTGGACTTCCCAAGTCTCTTTGAAAAAGCGGCCATCCGGACCTTGTCAAAACGTCCAACTCCGTTGTGTGTACTTGCTTCTCTTGTTTCGGAGAAAAATATTCGGAAAACCGTCTCAGAAGGGTCGTCCCCAGGGGGTGTGTTATCTCGCGCGTTTCACGGCCACCGACGTTCAAAGAGCGTACAACGGGCATTGACTTTCTCCATTTTGTGTCCCGTGTGTGCCGACAGGAATTCGGATATTTTCAGCAATCTCGAATTCTACCGAGTGACGGTAGCTGTTCAGCTTGCCATCTACAACGGCGTTGTACTCTCTTGGAGGGAAAAGGTGTGTCGAGACGCGTGCTTGCCACATATAGGTGGCGCCTAGGTGTTCAGGCGCTCCTCAGTTGAAGAGCTCGATACATTTCGTATGTCACGGAAAACTAACCTTCGAGGGGGAAAACCTCTGTCGGCTTATCCCGACAACTTGTCCAACGTTGTGTGTACATAATAGGATCTAACGCGGTCGTTCCCCGGTACGGCACGGCCATATGTATGCTGTGCATTTTAGATTCAAAGTCATATTCTGTTGTAGGACAACGCACATCCTTAACCGACGCGTTGGCCTTCTTCAGTTGTGACGGTTTCTACTACAGTAGCACCAGTCCAAACTCAGTTTGCCCTACAAGCAAAGCGTCACGAGGCCTGTCTCGTTGCTTTGTCTCTGGTTTTGTTGAGGTAATATTGGATCCCATAGTCGAGCGACCCGCGCGGATGTCTGTACGCGTTGCTGTGGGTGGGGTACGTCATCAGAGATGTGGAACTCTTGAGAGAGAGGCGATATCATTCATTGATCAAAATTCGTCGACGAGCGCGTGACTCATTTGTGGAGCTCAGACCGAACGCATAATAACCGCGCAACGACCGCCGTTTGTTGTTGTGAACATTGCATCACGTTTGTTCCTTTTGTTGTCATCGCAGATCCGCCACGACCTTCCGCGCCCTCCCACCGTGGTCAGGTGAGCAGCGTTCACCCGTTTTTGATATCTGACCAATAACGCTCGCGTACTCCCAGCCGCCGGTAGCAGTAGTGCGCACTTCATGACGGAACCACGAGAAAGGAGAGAACCCAGCAACGGCATATAAGAGATCGAAACGGATGAACAAACTGCAAATTTTGAGGTTTTCAACGTTTCTTCGTGTCTCATAATTTGCAAGCTCGGTTTGATACCGTGATATTTCGACCAAAAGGTACACCAGGGTGGGGGAGGCTTGGATTACCCCAGCTGTTGTACTCAACGAAAAAACTGCCCACCAGGTAGAAAACATATATGGTAAACCTCAAATTTTTGCCCTCTGTTTTTCCAATCGACCACGTGAGTCCCTTGAGTTGAGGCCTTAGTCCGATGTAATAGACAATGATATGTCAGTGGCCGTTCGGCCCAGAAGCACTACCTGTATGGTCTCTGGGAAGGGATTACCTAACCTTTAGACCATAGTTTTGAAGCGGAGCGCTTCGCAAATGTACGCGGCTGACCGAAACAAACGACCGTGCCCGCTATAAATTTACCACCTGGGGGAAGCCAGAAACTTTGTCGAACATGTGAAAAGCGAAAGAGAGATCCCCATCTTTCCCTAACCTGAACAACTCCGTCGAATATGTAACCTTCCAGCGCTTCCGACGATCAGCCAGAGCGCACAGTCGTCGAGTGGCTACGAACACACGCTAGCAGCACCCTGCTTCCTACGCAGCGAGAACTAACCAAACTACAAACAGAGCATTTTTGACGCCTTTACAGCCACGTAGCTGGACACACGGTATTCAAGAGAACGGACTCGGACATGTTCTACCTCAGGTTTCGCGTAGGGAGGTCTTCATCAACACGTTCCAGCCGATGTCCCCGGTGATTTCCGTAATAGGACCGAGGGTGGTACTAAAGTATAACTTCGTCCACGCTATGCGGGCGTAGTCTAGGTGTGCAGTTACTCTTTTTTCGCGTCTGTAACGCGCAATAGTATCTACGAGCACTTGCACACATACTCGCGTACTACTGCTGTGACCACGGCAGGAGCAGTGCCTTATTTATTGGACTCCTCAAACGCGGGGGTCATTTATCTCACACGAAACATTACTCCGAACCAACGTGTTCGCGTAGCCCTATCTATCGGTGCGTGAACAACCAGTAATACAATATAGATGATTCCAACCGGCAGTACTCTCGCAAGAAGCCCAGCCGGTGAAATCCATGGAGCCGGAAAGGGAAACCCCCATTGTGCGATACATCATCGTCATTACTCAGCCGCAAGTATTCGTACTTTGTTCGTTCTTAACTATTTCGTGTCTTGGAGAGAGCGGCTCGTCACACATTTTTTTCAATCGTTCTGAACTGTTTCGTATATCGAGGTCGGAACTGTTTCCCATTTTGTTTGTTTGAACGTTTCGTGTCTTGGGCTGTTTGTTACGGAAGTTTGATTTGTTTCAGTTCGATTTGTTGTTTTCCGCTATGTTTTGATGTTTTTGACCCGGAATGCTGTCGAAAGGGTTGTGCGCTCCTCGGAATGCATTTCCCTTCCATCCCACAGGTATTCAACCCAAACATCCGCTTCTCCATCGAAGCAGTGTGAAATATCCAGCATTTTCACAAATCAAACAATAGACATCAAATACAATTTGGAGGTACTTTCCAGTCAGAAATTACGGAAAGTTTGAACAGTTTGTGCTTCTGGAATGCTATTTGTTGGATATTATTGCAAATGCCACAGTCCTCAAGAACTTCAAATTGCTTCGATGGAGAAGCGGATTTTTGCGTCGGGTAGCTCTGGTAAGGCGGGCGCACTCATCCCGAAAAACGCACGACCGATTTGCCCGCGTTCCCGGTCAAAAGCATCAGTAATGGGCTGAAAAAAATAAATCGAACTGAAACAAATCGAACTTCCGTAAGAAGCAGCCTTACTGTAAGCAAACATTTTCCCCTACGTTCGCTTCGTGCCCATTTCGTGCATCAGGAAAAGCAAACATTTTCCCCTACGTTCGCTTCGTGCCCATTTCGTGCATCAGGGAAACCTTCGGCAGCACGCTTGTGACAGCAGCCGCTGGGCCGGATGGTGTCCAGACGATGAGGGCGTCGGAATGGGAACCAAATATTCGCACAATGCCACACTCCGAGTTTCCTTCTGCGTCAGCCTGCCTCTGTCAGGTAGGGACATGCCTTGTCGGGCACTCGTTGATGACCGTAATTCAAAAACCCAATGTGCCTCCTTTGTTGTGGTTTTGTGCACCGCTTCCTGTAGGCCCTAAAGTAGGAAAAATACCTGTCAAGTGTTACCGGCCGAAGGGATACAGACTGAAGGTCTCGGGACGTGAGGTTGGGGTGTCAGCCATGAACATGTTCCCTCTCGTACTTCATACCCCGGCGGCCGTTCAATATTTGTTGTGTTTTCTGTCTGATCAGGCACAACGTAGTTTGATTCTCCTAGTTTCGTTTCTGCTTGTGTGGGTTTTCTTCGCGTAGATCGATTGCGTTTTGCTTTATTTATGTTCTTCGATGACACCACAGGTGCACGTGGCACATTTGGCCTGTTTTTTTTGCTTCATGCTGACTGGTGGGCATGCTCGAGACGAATCACTACCGCTGTCAAGCCGTGAGTTCGAGCAACAAACGCACCAGCATCGAATGGAAACCCACCCTTTGTTGGTCACAAACATATCTCCCGTAACGCATGCACTCGCGGTATGGACCGTCGGTTTCCAAAAGATCTTCTCGCCAGCGCTTCCATGTTGACCGCCAAGGAAGGTTGCCAACAGCACAACAAAAAATACTGCCTGGTAGTTTCATCATGGGGCTATGAATCGGAGCGAATGTTTCGCTTGGAATTAGTCGGTATCACCGGAGCCGATTCATCTTTCGTTTCGGATGTCGGTATCGGAGGCAAGTACGATACGATACCTATGAAAAACACAAACCCGTCAACAGTGGGCACGATTTCGATACATGATACATGGAAGCTTTCGTGCAGTCTTTGCATAAAAAACATTTTATGGGGCATCCAGGGCGAGCGGGGTAAACCACGTTCGATAGCCTTAGTCTCGCGTTCGATAGTTCGATGCATCGAAACCACTGACACGATATCGGGAAATTTTCAACGCCTGCTACGATATAGAGATACACGTTTCGTGCTTCTTATGGGGCAATGATTCCGATAAAGCGGAGCTTCTAAACCTATGAACCCACCAAAATCGGTCAATTGTCTCCACAATCGCTCTCGTTACAGACATGTGTTTGGGTATGGGCGTGCGTTTTGTTTTTAAGCCAACGTTTCGTGTGGAATGTAAGTTTTACTGCCTTCAACGGCGAAGCAAGGACCCTAGGAAAGTTGCAGGTGATATCCTACCGTAGCGTAGGTCATCACTCATTTTGAAGTATGCCGGCAATATCAGTTTTTCATGTGAAATCGAACGAGGAAAGGGAGTGAAGCTTCGGGGACCAGTGCTTCCCCCCCCCCCCCTCCTTGGTGCAAGCAAGTAAAGCCTGCACAGTCGGTCCATCTCCGACATGCTTCGTCCCGGTCCTGTAGGAATGCGCTGGTTCCTGGTCATACGACTGCAGCCATGCATGGAATCGAGCACATTTCTCAAAGCGAATACACCCCCGGGTAGCTGGGGAGGCTGATCAACGTATCGAGTGGAAAGCGTTGTTGGATGTATCAAAGATTTCAAACTATTTCAACATCGAATTTTTTAGTATGTTCGGGACCTCCTTTTTGCACCTCCGTACAAAATGTGTCTAGACCATGTAAGAAACGATTCTATGTATCAAACATCGAAATCTGATCAATTTCGTGTTTCTATGTACTCCGGTACCGCATCGAATTCCATTCTCGTTCGATGACCGACACCATTCAATGAATACTGATGAAAACAACCGTCTCACTCAGACCTGTGATTTGGAAATCGACTTCAGTTGTACGACTATTTACGGAGGAATATTGTTAACAGGACCAAATATTGTTACTTTAAATACGGAAATATATAGGTTTTTGTATAGACCGCAGGTCCTATTAACTATATTCCTCCGCAATTCGACATTAGCGTAAATATTCGTTCTTCGTTTTCGGTTTGACCTTTCTTCGTTTTTGCCGTGCTGTCTATATTTTGTTTCATTTGGTTTCAGAGTTGCTCCCGAGGGCTGTTTTTTGTTCCGGTTTTCCTCTGTTTCACCGTATGAGCAAACAGATGGTGCAACCAAATCAAGACGGAGAATGCTGGGTGTACTGATGCAGTTAGTCGCGTGAAAATGACGGCCTAGCGTGAAAGCTACACATGCCCAATTTTTCATCGTCTCAAGTTGTGGAGTTCGGATGTCGATTGAATCGTGGGATTGAATCATATGAATCCACCGCGGTTCACAGCCGTCAACGTTTCCCTTATGTTGCACGTGCAATCAGGCAGATGTTGCACGTGCAATCAGGCATAGTGCCACGAACGTGAACAAGTGTTGGGAAACTTCCACTAAACCTCTGCACCCCGTTCCACACTATTCTTTCTTGGGCAAGCCCGTTTCTAGACTGTCACGGCGTCCATTTCTTGTTCGGAAAAAATCAGCTGGAAACGATACAACATTCGGAAACCAGGAAGATCGGGTGCCTCACGAAGTACCTGGTAGTAAAATGTCAACTCTGATTGCCACCAGTGACCTGCAGTACTTTTTTCTTCTGTCAGACGGGATTGTGGCGTCTCCCACCTGCTTTTCAAATTTCGTCAAGCCGGCTCGTAGTTGCAGGCCCTTGCAGAACAAGACGCATTCTTCGATAGAGGTAGGTACCACGTTTCCGCTAATTTTCGTCAGGACGACGGGGCTGCTTCGCCCAAACCCGCTGGAATGACTATCTTGATTCGAAAAAGGGGTTTTGTATACTTTGGCCATGCTTTTATTTATCGGGATGCAGTTTGAATTTTCGATGTGGTATTTTTTTCGGTGAGGTGTGGAGCTCTTCAAGTGAGGAGTCTCAGAAAATTCGGGGTTAACCTCTATTATCGAGGAATGCCTCACAATGAAACGAATAGGTTTGTCGATGTTGATAAGAACATAATGAAGAGAGGCTTATTTCATCGAAGACGAGTGCGCTCAGCTATGATTTTCTCTACAGAAAAAATCCGGTCTAAATTGAAAAACCAAGTAGTACTGTAGGTAGGGTCACAGGTATGTACAGGGGTGAAATATATATCAAGTGGAAGCACGATGTATCGCTCCTGTCTTGGAGGACGTGCGATTATTGCAAGATATCGGCAGTACGCATCATAAAATTCACAAAAACCACATCACACCCTTACCACGGACACTCAACAAACGGTGTACCGTAGTTGATATGGGAGAGAACAGGACACGAGCATTTCGCTCACGCCTGTATCGACATGCATTTTGTGTCCCCACTATTAATAGTAAAATTGATATTTTCTCGAGTCAATTTGCAGTATCGCATCTGGCCCAAGCACATGCCTTTGGCACACGGCCCAAACGCAACGTACGTCTAAGATCTATCGAAGCCGGACCGTGTGAAAACGGGTCTCTTGCAGGGCGCCTGACGTTCCCGGGATCGTTTCCGGCGAGGGAGGGGGGGGGGCTCGCCTCGCCGGCCAGGGACAGTGGTGAAGCTCCTCCATGAGCCCACGCCCTTGCTCTCCGCT
>JBBMHQ010019004.1:0-10427 GCA_037834295.1 Postelsia palmaeformis
AGCAGCATGGTGGCATGGAAGCAGCTCGGTGTTTTTATCCTTGGAGAGTTGAGATGCGTCCTGCGCAGGGATAATGCTCGGTGCGTGTAGGCCAATGAAACAGAGGGCCAAAAGTTACCGCAACTTTTGGTGAGATCCTGACTTCGCTGAAGTACTTTTTTGCCTTTTTTTTCAGAATTTTACCTCAAAAATTTACCTCGGGAGAATTTGTGGAGAAGTCAAAGTGAAAAAACCCCGTAAACACTCTAGTATGTGGGAAGCCAACGCAGATACAGGCCACAGTCAGCCAAGGCATCGGCAATTGCCATTTCGATCAAAACTTCGGTTATCCGAGAATAGTACTTGGTCTTCACGATTGCAGGCGCGCATGAGTAGCAATCGATAAGTGCCAATTAAACGCTTCGTCTGGTTGTGCATGATTCATTTCATTCCAAATAGTCGATCGCACGACCCTTGATTTCGAAGTATGAAACCGAGTGAGGCTGCACCACGGCCGTCACACCCTCTTTTAAAAACAAACTTAACCCATCGCCTGGGTTAAGCTCTCCATGTTTTTTTCTCATCAAGTTCCACTCACCAACGTGTTGTTCGACCGTTTCGCGACCAAAATCTTATCCTGCTCCTCTATAGTGAAGTTCGAGTACTCGAACGTCGGGTCGATGACCTGTTTGTACAAATCCAGTATCTCGTTGTGGCTGATCGCGCCCGGGTTGCAGAAGTTGAATACTCCCTGCAATAACAAAACCAACGCAACGGCAAGTCAAGTACTCACAGCTGCCTGTCTCTGCAGGTGCTCCAGCGAGCGCCGGTGTGCACAAAACGCATGTATGGGAGGGCTTGTGAGCAAATCCCACGGAGACGCGAGTCAACCGTTTCTAGGGTGTGCTGCTCGTCTTGATCCCTCACCTGCAACTTCCGCTCTGCCATCATGAGGGACACCGGCAGGAGGTCCGTAAGCACCGTCATGGAGTTGGGAACGTTCACCACCTGTTGCCGAAGGGAATTACAACCAAGAGAGCCGTCAAATTAGCGCCTGCCGAGTGCGCTTTCACGAATAACGCAGCACGTGCAGTACCAGGAATGCATCTACATTACCACAGCGAGGGAACGGAGTGCCTCAAGAGTCTATTGACACCCGTGTGCGATATTTTATATCGGCCGTGACTGACCTTCTCGTACTTGACGATCTTGGTGATGAAGTTGCGCGGGCCCAGGTCATCCGAAATGGGCATCCGTACTCGCAGGATGCATACGTTGGAAAAACTTGCGAGCAACTGCAAAATAACAGGCGGCGAGACACCGATCTCCATAAGCTTACATTTATTGACGGCGGACGGGGTACTAGCCTACACGGCCATCAGGAGCATCGCGTTCGCGCACACAGTGTCAGCGACGCGCAGCCGCCTCCCGGAGGCCGCTAAAAACTAGCTGGTACTGCTAATCGCATCCAATATTAGGTTGCTTCGTAATTCAAGACCGCCCCAGAGCTCATTTTCGCATACTCCACACACAAAGCACACATCCATTGGGCGCATACTCGGCAAATATCCACTCCAGTATGCGTACCTCGAATTAACTTATTCCAGGTACACAACGTTGCAAGATATTTGCCCAACACAATGCAAGGGGCGCTTACATGCTTGCAATACCAATGCAAAGGCTCGTCTTGTAGTAATTGTACCTTCTCTACCATGCCCTTCGTGTCAGAGTAGTACGACCCTGTGAAGTTCGGTGGGTCGTCTTCCTTGAAGCCCTTGCCCCCAATCGCATGCTCTGCGTCGTACTCGTAAATGCATCTGAGCAGGAGACAGTTATCGATGCGCAGTTTCAAAGCCAATCGACGATGGAATAATTCAACGTGCGCACGCGACTGGTGGCGCAACGCAACTCAAGTTCACGCCGCGAGCCGAAATCGCCACGGTACAGCCAGACTCACAGTATGTGGCATGAGTAGGGGCGGTGCATGTCAGGTTTTATGCCCTTTGATAACTGATACTACCACAGTAGTACGAGTAGCTGGGTGTTGTTTACACATCAACATCCTCCATGGCTACCTCGTACATACGACCGTGCACCCAGCGTTACCCACTTACCCCGTGGCGTAAATGGTGCAGTGAATGCCCTTAGCGGAGCAAACGTCTGCGAGGTTCAAAGTCCCGATGACGTTGGATCGGATAGTTTCGGGGCGATGGCTCTCGCACCAGTCCACGTTTGGCCGTCCCGTCTGAAGCACCGGACGAAAACGGCGACGAAAAAAACTTTGAGACCAAAAAATAGGACAGCCGGTCACTGGAGACACCAAATAGTGTCAACGTTTGCCGCATACAGTTTTGAGTAAATAATTAGGACAAGGAACATGTTACGAGACGGATAATCGGGTGCCTTTTTATTCATGAGACGATGAAGTCGATACAATACGGGAATAGATGAAGGAGGCACATTGAAGAACTACTACTGAATACGAGTAGCTGGTACCTGGAATATTATCACTGTGGAATCAATAAGTACGGCTCGTGAATGG
This sequence comes from Postelsia palmaeformis, assembly GCA_037834295.1. Taxonomy (NCBI): domain Eukaryota; class Phaeophyceae; order Laminariales; family Laminariaceae; genus Postelsia; species Postelsia palmaeformis. Next base: position 2,522 of record JBBMHQ010019004.1, read on the forward strand.
GCACCGCCGAAAATTGCCATTACGAAGTACAGACGTCCTCTGTGTGTGTGTGTGTTTTCCCCGTTTACCCTTCCGAGTCTTTTTCGCTCCGACCTTCGTTTTCGTCGAGTTGTCCTTAATCCTTTTAGCACTGCACTGCACATCAACACAAATCTGAGTCTAATATTATGCTTGCCTTCGTTTGTGCCAAACATGGGTGTGCAATTCTAAAGGGGTAATTGTGATAGGCAGTGAACGAAAATAGCAACACAGCCTTCGACTTTGCGATCAGTACTCGGGACCAATCGGCGTTGATTTTCAGTTTAACGGCAGGAAAGACTCTGTAGACTCACCACTCCGGCAGCGTTGAGGACGTGGGTTGGCTTGATCGACTCTATTTCCCTGAGAAGTGGGGATCGTGGACGGCACAAGGTTTGGTGGAAATGATTCAGCGTCACAAAAAAGAGCGCACAAGCAGTACGAGCGTAGTTTGAGTGCGGACGGTGTAAAATGCAGCGACTATATTGCAGTGTGCCAAAGGGTTATCCAAGAGCCCAGGTGTAGAAGAGGTGACGGTATGGTGTGTTGCGAGTGTATCGCTTTTGCGTAAACTCACTGTAGGGTTTGTCAGGGCTGTTGACGGGTCCGGTCAAACCTCGCGGGTCGGCTCGACTACCGCGGGTCGGCTCGACTACCCGACCCGACCCGTGATGTTTCGGACATTTCCTGGTCCAACCCGCGGGTCAGGTCCTGACCCGTCAAGAGCTCTAGGATTTCGGGAGAGCTTCGTAGGTTGTACGTATACCTGGTACTCTGCACCAGGCTATCAATATAATGTTTATACGAGTACTCGACTCTCTTCACCCTCGTGAGTACCAGCCAGGTATGTAGGAGAGGAAGCGCGACGTACGTGTGCAAGTCGATACACGACTTCGACCCAGACCAATCAAACTTTTCGACCTTTACTTCCAACTTACCATCTCGAAATCGTACTGCTGTTGTGCCCGTGGTAAGACGTAGGAACTTGAATTCGCTCGTAAATTATAATGCACGCTGACATTCGCTCCGTTTGCATTCCCACATCCGGAAGGAAGGATGGTTAGTCTCAACCTTCCGGCTTCGACTAAACTGTACCAGGGTAGGTCCTTTCCATCCCAAGGGTTTACGTTACTATTATTATTAGTTTTGTACTGGAAGATAGAAGACATCGATAATGTTCTTTTTTATGCGATCCTGATCCAGACAACTCGTTTGAAACCCCAGGTTCCCACCTTATAACGCTCTCACGGTTTTCGAGCCGGGAGTCCGCAAGGTGGACCTCCTTTCCATGCTCTTTCAGGAGCGTCGTCAGCTTCCCGCCAAGCCAGCCAGCCTTCCCGAAAAGCAGGTAAACCTGCCCTCATGTTGTCACCGAGTTGTCATCGAGAGCAAGGGGGGTGGGTACCAACACCAGGGGGTATTTACACCTCTGTATCAAAATCCGGTACTTGTATCCTGCAAACGGAACCTGACCGACAGGCAGTGGGTAGCATTGAACTCGCAAGAAAAATGGTCAACCCGCCGCGATGACTGAGCAGGAAGGGGAGCACCGAGTATCGCATGATTTTAAACATACGTTTGGTGCGCTTGTGGTCAGGGCGCAGGGATTCCGCCATGTGCGGAAGGACTGCTTGACAACCTGAGCTCTCGAGCTCTTGGAGACGACGCTTGCTACAATTGTTCTTATTGACAGTTCTATTAATGAAATCATTGAACCCTTACGGAGTCGAGCTTGCCTTCTTTTCGGTATTCCCGTTTGCAGTCATTACTTCGTGCCGGTGCCTGTCCTAGCGAGGGTACAAAACGATGCTGCACAGCAGTGTGCGTGCTCTCGTGCTTTTTGGGCGGAGTGGCCGGTGTATAACACCCATACTAAAAAAGCTTCCAATACTTTAAAAACCCAGCAAATGAAAACAAGGGAAACGAACACCTTTTTACATTACGTTGCTGTGTGCAGTACAGCAGTTGACTGCCGCTAACATCCGGACAGCCAGGCCATGTCGTCTTTCATGCAGGATATAAGGGATCCCGAGGAGACTTTTGGACTTCTGGAGCTGCTCGGCGAAGGGTATGTACGACTTTCCCAGATGCTCGAAATCTTCTGAGTAATTTCTGTACCGAAATACTCACACGTGAACGATTGCGTTTACGAAGAACCTTTATAATAGTGCTCGTAGACGACCACCGAGTTTCTTCTCCGACAGCAGCAGTGCTTCTGACTTTTGAGTCTTGAGAGTGTACAAAGACACCACCAGCACGATGTGTGGCTTTCGGCGTGATGCGTCCGCTGCGCACAGCGACACGCTGAACTAAACAAAGTAGGCCACCTACAGCAGCAGGAAAATCTTGAACCTGGCATACAAAATACGAGTGCACACCTCCACTTTACGTGCGTGCCATCCTCGCGCAGATCTTATGGGGCAGTTTACCGAGCGGAGCGGCGGGCAGACGGCATGGAGGTAGCCGTCAAGATCATCCCTGCTGACAATCCGGCCGACTTACTCAAAGAAGTGGATATTATGCTAGCTTGCACAAGCCCGTACATCGTACGCTTACACGACTGCTTCTACAAGGTTAGTGACTTCTCGCCCAACCATCGTCGATACGCCTGAACGCTGCGATGTTTTTTGAATTGCGGAAGACGCAGATACTCCGCCCAAACGAAGCATGGTCTGCAACGAACGGTGGTTGTTGGCGTGGGTGTAGAATTATAATATGGAAAGTGGCGACTCTAGTCTACTCTTTCAAGAATAGACCCAGCACTTTTAGCGGTGTGCCTCTCATCTCCCCCGTGCCACCGCTGCTATGCTTTTCTTTCGACGTGCAATTCGGCACTCACAAGTCTTCGTTCTCCGTGTCGGCCGCAAGTATAGAACTCGTGCAAGTATTTATACCAGTACGTATGTACGGGTGTGGCAGTGGAGCTATGATCGTACGATCATCCAATCACAACGCCGACATTGGTAGTCGGTCGGTTTCCGGACATCAGCCTCGAGACCCGTTGATTCTTCAATAATGTGCACTCCGCCCCGGCCTGATGATCATCGATTCTTCTCCTTGGCGGTGATGTGGGGATACGTAGCCAGATGATCCGAAAGTTTCGCCGTGACAGGACAGCCATCTGCAGAAGGCGGAGTTAAAGCAGTGCGTACATACTATTAATACTGCTGTAGTATCATACCAGTGCACAGCAGTACAGTAGTACGACTGAAAATAGCAGCTCTCAGCAACTTACGATGACAACTATACCAGGTACCATGTATTTCATACCAGGTACCAGGTATTCAATAGCAGCCCTACCCGTGGCTGGCAGTAAAACGTTGCGAAGAGTGGCGCATTTGCCTTCTCAGCTTCTCAGCCCTTCGTCTCTTGGACGGGCTCGTGCAGTCGGTATACCGCCACCGTGTCAGATGTATACTGGCATACTGGCATACCAGGTATTGGTGGGCGGCGCAGTTTAGTTTTGTATTCGGGCGGGCTCTTGGCACGTAACATTACCACAGCCGTGTTGTTCACACGAACAGGAAACACTGCTGTTTTGCAAAGCAAGGACCTCAGGAAATCCACGTTTATATCATATCGGATTCATGTGATACTCTGTTGCAGCAAAGGTGTGGGGTGCTTCGAGTCTCGACGGTCAGTGTCCTGGGAAGCGGACTGATCTCCTCGTTCTGCCTTCATAGAGGAGTAGTCGCGTTTTTTGAAAGTCAGCAATTAGGGCTGTGAATCGCAGCCGATTCACCCATTTGCTGATTCATCCAAATTAATCGTGCGATCCAATCGACGGCAGTGGTTAGCTTATTAGCGATGTATTTATAACGTCTTTTGCCGGCTCTTTACCAGCCGGTGGGGAGGGCGATTGGGGCTCAATTCGCTCGTTAGATTTCACTCGAGTCAACCGAACCGATTTATTTCCAATCGAAGTCTCGCTTCTGTTCACAGCCCTATGTACACGTAATGCACGCAATGCCTTCATTTTTCTTCACGAGGACAATCGCGCCTCAATAGCCCTGCCTCTTCATTCTGCGTTGACGATTGTCAGCCGCTCGTCAAGAGCACCAGACGATCCCTTCAACAAATTAACGGCTCGAATGCTTTCTGTCCATGTGTCGTATCGACACATCTGCCGAAGAAGCGTTATGATCTCGAATGTGCCTCCCTGTTACCCTATACCTGATACCTGGTATATATTATTTCCCCACGCCGTTGGTTTTCGCTTGCAGGACAGTGAGGCGTGGTTAGTCATGGACTATGTGGGTGGGGGGAGCGTGAGCGACATCCTGGAGGCATGCGAAGTCACGCTTTCAGAGGCGGAGGCACGAGAGTGCACCGCGTGGACGGTGCTCGCCTTAGATTACTTGCACAGCAACAGGAAGTTGCACCGGGTAAGAACTGAGAAGAGATGATTACTGCTGAACCTGAGTCGGCCGGACGCCTTCGTGTCCGCCTGTAGTGGTAAAAAAAATGCTTACTGGGGGAGGGCTCAATTTTTTCGTTCGCTTCCCTCTGTTGCCGACTTCGGTTGAAATTTCTTGTGCAGGACGTGAAGGCCGGCAATATCCTCCTCACGCTGGACGGCAGGGCGAAGCTAGCGGACTTCGGCGTCTCCAAAGAGGTGCGTCAACCGTGAACGATCTAGAAGACAAGGGTTTTGTTGTTTGGAGAATCACACCATGGAGAAAGCCCCCTCGGTACACTGAAAATTATCGCGGACCAAGTCTGGAGAAATAGACAAGGCTGCAGTTGTAACCATCCCCCCTCCTACAGCAGCAGTTCGTGCTGACGCTTGCAACAACCACGAGGTTTGCGCGATCTTTGTTCTGCACCCTCGTCCACGTTTCTCTGGGACTGCAGACCTGAGTGGTGTCCCCCCTCCCGTCCGTATATACCAGTACCTTATTCGGGGCACTTCCGGAGGATGGCGGGAATCGCGGTGAATCAACCACAACATAGTTACCAATGAGGGATAAACAATGGCAATACCAAGCCACGGCGAATCGAATGACGGTGTTGTTTTGTTTTACGGAGCAGCAACCGCGGCCACGGGAATGTATTTCAACATGAGAATTCGAAAAACAGTTTCCGTGGTGAAATTAACGTGGCCTTACCGCGGTTCCTACGCCGTGAAACAAAGCAAAACACCGTCATTCGAATTGCCGTGGCTTGGTCCTGTCATTGTTTATTCCTCATTGGTAACTCTGTTTTTTGCTATGATTGATTCACCGCGATTCCCGCCACCCTCGGGGATTGCCCCGAACAAGGCCCTGGTTTACACGAAAGCGCGGAGACCACATTTCATATTATGCTAGCGCGCTTCTCAGGACAAACTCTGAGAGCGCTGAGATGACGGTACGTAGACGTAGGCTGTTGTTTGCGGGCTTTGTGACACGCATGGGAGAAGAGCGTCTGCCGAAGAGGGTGATGTTTGGGGAGATGGTTGGGGGTAAGGGCTACTCCGGAGGACAGGAGTGGGACTGGATGAGGTACCTTGAGGAGGACCTCGAGGAGTTTGGCATCAAGCTCGAAGGGTGGCGCGAGGCAGCACAGAAAGCCGGCAGATGGTTCCGACGGGTCGAGGAAGGGGCGTAGGTTTTCATGCGGAAATGGCATAAGGATGAGAAGGAAGCATCGGCAGAACGGCACAGGATGGCTGCAACCACGATCCCTTTCGCCCCCCCCGCTCTTTTGCTTCCTTGCCTGACTTGAACTTTTTTGCTCTATCCTCCCTCTTGGATTTGTGATTTTTTCGATTTTGATTTCGATCTATCGACGTCGAGTTGTTATTTTCATCCTGTCTATTTTTTTTCTCTTGGTAGTATGCGGTCTTCTCGGTTTCTGTTGCGACTTGTACAGCGTACCGCATGTATCTGATACGTACGTGCGCGGACCTCACTTTTCATTTTTTCGTCTGAGGTGTAGATGTGTACTATTCTTTGCCAGTTTGATTTTTCACCGAGCGAGGTGCTTTTTTCCGTCCAGAGTAATTGGAGCCTGTCCTACGACCACGGACTGCGTTGTATTGTGGCGATAACTTAATGTAAGAACAACAAACGAAACAAGTACGCGACCATCGTATTGCCCTTTTCACTGCGTAATTGAAATCATGTACCCGATTTTAATTTGGTATAATTGCAAGCCGATCGCCCAACTAGGGGTGACCGCTGTAGCACGTTTGGCCATAAGTTCGATACTAGGTGAAGGGTTTATTTGATTCGCAGACGTCGCGCGTTTTTTAATTTCTGCGGCCAACGCAGACGAGAAGACCGCGCGGAAAACGGCCTGCTAAGCGGCCCCTTCTGGCAAAAAATATAAGAGCACTGCAGTCTAATAAAATTTTGAACCGTTTTTTTCCGTTGCTATACTAGTTCTGGTATAATTTTGACCTTTCACGACTCCCTACTAAAACGACTTTTCTCCAGTCCTGATGCTCAGACCATCTCCCTCGCGAAAGTGTTAGAGAGCGTAGGTCATAGGCGATATTTTTGTGTGAGGCGCTGGACTATTCCAACGCCTTTTTCATCGCGAAAGGTGTCTCTTACTCAAAAACAACTCCATACCTCTTCTACCCATAATAGACGAGTTTGACGAAAATAAGTTTCTCAGGCTGCTGATACTGTTTTGACTCAGATTTTCGTCGATAACGCCGAGCACTGGTGTTAGTATGTATTCACAGCTCTGCGTCCAACTTATCGATTACCTTGTCAGACCGTGGTTGCCTTTCCCCGTTCCTCCGCTCGCATTGAAAAGGTCAATACCATGGCAAACAAGGCCCAAACAGCTATTGGCACTCCCTACTGGATGGCACCTGAGGTTATTCAGGAGGTACGTTTGTGACGGACTCCCTTGCAACCGGTCGGTGAAAAGCCCGACCCGACCGCCAACAGTAAGCGCGACTCAGGAACAACCAGAGATAGTTGCGGCAGCATCAGGCTCTCTGGTTGCTCAATGCTTCCGCGGCTTATGAATGTCGTCGTTGATGCTATCGGAACGTTACTGATGGTGCTCACTCGTGGGAAAACCTTGAGTCTGACTTATTCGGGCGGAATGGCTCTGTCCTGGGACTCACTCGCCTGCGCAGCGGCACCGTTAGGTACTCGTTACCGACGATTCCAATTTGGGCTTCCTGTGTCCCACGGCGGGGCGGTTCCAATGTCCTCGTTCATGTTTGGCGTGCCTTGACAATCCCGCCCACGTCGGACTTGTGCCCGCCTGTTATTCCGTGGCACAGGTTCCATACGACGGCCAAGCAGATATCTGGTCCCTGGCGATTACGTGCATCGAGATGGTGGAGGGTACCCCCCCGCTACACAATGTTCACCATGCGCGCCATCTTCATGATTCCGTCCAAGCCAAGCCCGACCTTGTCCGAGCCCGCCAAGTGGTCGCTGGTGAGGAGTGAGAGGACGGGATGACCCTCTAGACTACTCTATGCTGTAGGATGTTACTGTTCGTGTATGATACTGTTAGTCCTTGCTTTTTTTGTATGCCGATGCGCACCTACCTCTCTTTGACAAGGAGACGTACTTCGTCGTGCGTTTTGTACTGAAATTACTTTACCGGTAATATGTCCCGTTTCTCGCGTTTTTTCGCAGGAGTTCAACGATTTCGTCGTGAGATGTTTAGAGAAAAGGCCTGAGGAGCGCCCCACATCGCGAGCTCTGCTGCGGGTAAGTTTCTCGCTTATTCTCGTGAAGGACGTCGTACTTCAGATCACGCAATGAAACATATAGACTTATTTGTAGATAGATATATTTCTCCCGAGCGTGCTCGGTTGGTATATCCCAGGCATGTCAGAACTCCTACACCGCCTCCTTCTGTTACTTGCCGGCGAGAGCCTTTGTCTTTTGTTTTGTTTTGTGTGCGTGCACCCAATGCACGGCACCGCGGG
>JBBMHQ010019115.1:0-17620 GCA_037834295.1 Postelsia palmaeformis
TTAAAGCATGCACTTTTTGTGTTTTACTCATCATCATTTTTACTTTCCAGCTCAAATCGTTCGAGGTTTCTTCCCTTGGCGGCATTCTGGACTACACTACCGCGGTCACAGCTGTAACCCCTTCCCCCCCCCTGCACGTGCGTTCGTATTTATCACCGACGAGAAAAGCGATGTACCGGGTGTTTGTATGTTGCGTGAACTCCTTAGGAAGCGCTCACGGGAGAGGCGAAAGGAACAAGAGAAGCCACGAAACAGCTAGGGGAGCACGTCAAAGCCTTGGGAGCCGCGTACTCGGGCTCGGAAAGTAATATGGACGCGCTTTGTCAAAGTGTACGACGCCTTGAGGCGCGTCAGGAGGAGCAGCATTTGTTTGCCGGCGGGATAACGGAACAGTTGGTAGCACGGCAACAGAGCCAGGCGAGAAAGGGCGCGGTCTCAGTACGTTGTCTTATCACGGAAAACCCCGTTGAGGCGACTGCCACGCCTCCTCCACGAGAAGGATAGCTTACACCTGGTAGCTCATTCCAGAAAATGGCCGGCACACCCTGTGGAAGAGGCGATATAAGTAATCCTAACCCTGAGGCAAGCAGGCCCAATCAACCATTGGTTAACATTGTCTGGTACACAGTACCAACCATTTTTTCGGATAAGTGATGAGCTCTACTATCCACGGAATGCATCCTAATGATCGGCTCAGCCTCTGTTCTTCCACCTAAACGCCTCCCAGGTAGCGTTCAACCCTCTATACGAAATCCCTCTGATCCTTCCTTACAACTCGACCACGACCACCGCCTGCAGGAGGTGATGACGACGGCTACCAGCGAAAGGCTAGACGCTTTGAAGGCTTCGCTTGCCAACGAGGTAGGAATGAGCGCTTGGTGTGGCGCTCTGAGCCGAAACTTGAAGTTTGATAATATATTTCTGCCCCGCTTGACACGTACCGCCCCTTGCACTCTTGACAGCAGGGTGGAGCTATCAACATAACCGCGTGGGACTAAGTTGCGGTATGTGAACGTTGCCAGTAGGAGGCTGTTAGGCCTTCTCGCAGGAGTGTACATTACACGCCTCAGGCAGCTTACATGACGACGGGCGACGCAACAGCAAGGCGGCTCTATCTATACAGCAAGGCGGCTCTATCTATTTGTTAAAGGGCATCCAAGCATTTTTAATAGTAGTGCATCACCCTTTTCATCACGCGAACTAAAACCCCTAGTGAAACCTTCGTGGCTTATTTTCAGCGGTGCTCGTTTCCAAGGGGCTGGGCTCCGGTAAAACGATCGCGAGCATCAGCGCTCACGTTCCTGATGCTCGCCTGCCTGACGTTCGCGTGCCCGACGTTCGTGTGCTGAACGGGGTTCGGCTTGCAGCTGTCGGGGATGATGACGGATACGGCTAAGCGCGTCGTGGAGAGCACCAACGTGCCGCAAGCGATAACGCTTCTCAAAGGCCGGGTGGAGATAACGGAAGAGCGGCTAGCCAACATGGCAGACAAGAGTTTCCGGTCCCTGGAAGAGGAGCTGGTCGGTCTTCGGGTCGAGGTGAGCCGGGGCGCATCGACAGCCCCAGATAGACAGGGACCGTGCTCGCAATGTCTACGATTGCATGAACAACGCCTCCCGCACGGGTTTCAAGTACAGTAGTAGCCCTTTTCCCACTGTAACATTTTTCCAACTCTAGTTCCAAGTGCAGTACTTTGTCCAAAAATAATATGCTTGAAGTCTGAAGGGGGTACGTCACCCGCTTTAGACTGCACTCCCATTGTGGAGGACATATTACTTGGAATCAGAGTCATAATTTCATGTTTCGGTTCAGTGCAGTACTAAACGGGTTAAGGGCTCGCTTTGATTGCGCACACCGCGTTCCCAGATGACGCGGCTAGAACGGAAAATCGACGCCGACCCTGCCGCAGCGGATCTGGCGGCCTTCGGCAGCAGCATGACAACGGCGCAGGAAGAAACCCAGAGTCAACTCAGGGAGCTGCAGGTGAAATGTAGAACGAGTAACGCGCTGTATATCCCGTATAAGGTGGGGGCTATACAAAAAGAGAATTATACCAGCAATACAAATCCACCGTTTGGTGGTGAGAAGCCCACAGCTTACGGCAAGAGCCCCGCGTGCAATTTCCCGGCAGAGGCGCGTCGAATAGATGCTGGCACCAATTAGTATGTACGGGACCTCCTGTTGAAGATTCGTATGCCATAACCACCTGAGCTATGGTAGCAGTCAGCGCTGACGGCCGCGTACCTCGTATTCTGGTGTATATTCAACAAAAGCATAATCTGGATTCCCGGGTAGTTAGCGCTGACCGCTACCTACGTAGCTCATTCATGCTTCATATCCAACAAAAGTACAAGGCAGAGTCCCTAGAGGATAGGAAACGCTTGACAAAGTCAAAGTCTTATGCTCTGTGACACCGTGATTACTGCCGCTTTCGTTGGCAGGATACGCTGTCGGCGGAAATAACGGCTCGAAGACGAAACGCCCTCAGATTGGCCGAAGTCCAGGCGGCGTCTACGGAGGGGGGGCGTGAGAGCGCCGTGCAGACAGCCTCCGGGCTGCGTGCGCGATGCCTCGAACTGGAGGAGCTCGTCGCTCGCTTGACGCAGGATGTTCACACCGCCCAGGAGGAGCTGTCATCGCAAGTAAGTCCGTCCCGTGCGTGTCTGCAGCGTTTGAGTATTCATTGTGAAAGAAGCACAACATCATCCGTCGACGTAAATATATCTAAGTGGACTACTGTAGCTACAAATATTTCCGGCCGATCACCCGTAATAGAAACGCCCTATCAGAATACGATCATGCCGCAAGCAACTCTCCGGGAATTTTACCCCAAAATTCAACAGGGTGATGACGTAGGAGGTTATCCTGTTACCTGTGTGCTGAAAGTACTTTCCTGTCATGTAGTTGCGTCTAAAACCGTGGCGATCCTGGTGCGGCCAGCGCGACTGCTTTGCTCTGGAAGCACCGGCACTACCAAGTCGCGCGCTGCCATGTCGCATTGCGAACTGGCTACACGACGACCTTAAGCCACGTGCTAACGTATTTCTTCGTTAATCGCGTTGCGCTATCGCCACGTGATTCGCAGACGCAGGCCCAGCTGTCAGCGACGCAGGAGCGCAACTCTCGGGCTGTCGGGAAGCTGGAAGAAAGCTTGGCAGGCGAGTTTATCTCTGCTTGACTCCTACATAATGGTCTACAGCACACCACATTGTGAGGTAGATGACGCTACACGCGAAAACGGATATAGGGGGCAGGCGCGGCCGCGGGGGGTCCGGGTGGGAGGGCCAAATAGGTGGATTTGTGCCTAGGCGTATCTGCCGCCAACCCTGGAACTCGGAAGAAAAGGAACTATTTTCGTGATCGCGTTTGGACACAAATCCCGGCACAATATACGTATCTAGGTGGGGAAAAAATAACATCGTCCGCAAGGGGCTGTATCAAACGGTTAGTCACCCACTGAAGAGATGAACGTCGCTCGCTATTGAGATATCTGTTTCCACAGAATAGCCCGGGTCCCATATGTTCGGGGAGGCGTGCTTGTCCCGAATATATGTTTTGCTTCTTCTACAATATGAACAGACATGTCAATGGCGAGCGGCGTTCATTTTTTTGTCGGGTAGCTGAAGGCTTCGAGCAGCGCTTTGCGGATGCTGGCCACTTTTTGTCGATGAGAGCCGTAGCCTTTATCTGGTACCTTCATTCTGTCTATATTTGGTACTTTGGTTTTGCCGATCGCAAGTACCACAAAACCCATTATTTTCAGTTTCGGTTTCTGAACTTAAGATCGAAAAGTCGGGGCACGTTAGAGGCATACACATGCACACGCACTTTCTTTCCCTACACCCCACAACCGCAACATACGAGTCGAGATAACGCTCCCCAAGCTGGCCCGTGTCTCAATAGTGGTGTCTTTTTCTGGCCAAAATGTTTCTGATTGACGACTGATGGGGCTTTTATAACCCTTTTAGCACTGCAGCCACGGTTCGGGGACACACTACTTGAAATTAGAGTGGTTTGTCCCCAAAACCGGGCGGTAGTTTTTGCCCTAGAAGGGTTAAGAGAACTGACAGCACTGAAAAACTGCCCAATGAATAGGGTATGCCTCTTGTTGAAATCAGTGTCGTATTTTGCCAAAATACATGGGATTGCTCATCGGAGTGATCTTCCCGAAACTTCAGACGGAAAATTGGCGATACAGAGTGACGGTTTTCAGCAACGGCAACTGCGTGGTTCGGGGATGATGCATATTGGTGCTCGAGTTGCAATGGTTGGAAGGAGTCGTACGGCATGGGCGCAGCATGGTCCTACCCGTACTTCTGGGCGCTCACGGTGTTCGTAGATGGTTACTAACACCAAGGTTACCAACCAACCGTTGTTTTGGTCCCTATCTCAGTGTCGTCCCAAAGGGCTTAACTGGTGCCGTCTTCCTCACTGACTTTCTTTCTGGTGGGGTGCATCGAGCTCCTTACGTGAGCGCGAGCCTCCAAAGAAGATACCTAGCAGGTAGCAGGTGCAAAACTTACCGTGTAGCAGGCTGCTGTTTCTGATATGGGTGCATCTTCAATGCATCAACTTCGAAGCGCAGTAGTTGCAGAAGTTTTGATCGTCCCGGTCGTCGAAATCTGTCACCCTGCAGGGATAAGGAGGCTGGTGGCTCAGCAGGATGCCGACAAGGAACGAAACTGGTCAAAGTTAAGCGCAAGGGCCGACGACTTCGAAGCCCTCGTCGCCGACACGAAAGACTCTGTGAGCCAGATTTTATCAACAGGCGTAGTTAAAGCGGGTAACATGGGCATCGAGATTGCTGGGCATCAATATTGCAGGCACTGCTGTGAACGAAACGATTCAACAAAAAAACTCGACATGTATGATCTTTGTTTCGTGGTATTCTTCCATTTGACGCAACACTTTGCGGGTCGTGGTGGTAGTGGTCTGTTTCATTTCCCGTGAAAAAAGTCGGCTCTTCTAGGAGGGAGAGACTGCAAAACGTATTAGGTTAGGTCACAGCAACTGACATCCTACCATACATCCCGCGTTTTTCATCATAGTCCATGGGTGATCGAAGTGGCACGTCGTCTAAAACCAAAGTCATTGATTGTTCCCGTGTCGAGTTGTCTAATATCAGAGCCATTGGTTGCACCTGTTCCCCCCTAATACAGGCTTTTTATCGCCGTGCCCCAATTTTTATGTGAAGCTACGAGAGGCGGACGAGAGATCCCGGAGTGCTTTGGCGGCGATGGAGGCTAGGAGGCAGGCGCAAGGTCAACAGCTCTCGGAAAACTTGGCAGCCGCAAAGTCGGAAGAGATGGCCAGGACGGAGGCCGTAGAGCTCTCTCTAGGGGAACACAGGCACGCCACCAGAGAGGCGGTAGAGGCTGGCTATCGGGCGAACAGAACGCGCTCGGACGAGCTGCATGCGGAGATGCAAAGCCTAGAAGAGAGGCTGACGGCGATGGTCGAGGATGCCCAGAGGAAGGAATCGGCTAGAGCTGAAGCTATACTTCACAAAACACAGGAGCAGGTGAAAGTTCCCCGACCATTATTTTTCTTATTCTGCCTGATTCCTTGGGGGAAATATCGTGCCGTTTTCTCTGTTTGTCAAGGATTGTGAAGCGGTACCTCGAGCTGTAAAGACTAAGAGCAATATATACCTTATATATTACCTGGTACACCCGATGAGAGTGAAGCTACAGTGGTAGTCAATGGTATTTTTTCAGGGGACGGTGTGAAGGCGTATCGTACGTGCCCAGTATCCAGTCGTACTTGCCAAGAATACACTTCATGCTGAGTGTTGGTGTGGCTAGCAGTGTGACTGGTGCTATGTTAGTTCGGGTGGGCCGTTGTCCGACAGCATGTTCGTCTGTGGAAGATTTCCCGCGGTACCTTCGAGTATTGGTTTCCTTTGATGGTTTGGGTTCCCAGCGCTGTTCCAGGAGATGGGTTCCAACTCTCAAGCTTTTTCGGCTCACATGGACGTGGTATGGTGCCAGATAAACCGTTGTTGTAGCACTGTTAGTACTTGACGCGTGGGCTCTCAATTCTAAGCTTTACCGTCGTACTTGAGCGACGGGGGCATCATCATCAGAGCGTGGACCTCATGATTCTACTCACGGTTGGGTGCTTGACGTTCCGAAGAACAATTTATCGCTCTCACCTCCTATCATACCGTGTGCCTGGAAGGTAAAAACTATTTGATCAAAACTAGCTCCCGTCATCTATCAATAATGTTTCACCCATCTAAACCCTCTTTCACCATCTAATACCACACAGATCAACCGTGAGGTGTTAAAAGTCCGTCAATCTACCGACCGGGTCGCCACGGACACACAGGTGAGTAGTAACAAACTTGCCATTTGCAAGAATGCATAGTTTGGGGTAGAACTCGCGTCGCCTGCTCTTTACGAAGGCCTAGCTTCGACTACAGGAAACGCGCAGCCGGCGTTTTTTTTTTATAGCTTGCAAAATTTGTTATGAGCCACTCAACCGGCAGAACTTACTGCTGACGTCCTTGTAATAATGCTATGAAATAAAATTATAGACCTGGTTGTGTATTTGTGGCGGTGATGCACCAAAGACGATGAACCGTACATCAGCATGCTGTATCAATAGTAGTTATACAGTAACATATCGTAGGCTGCAGAATTACGCGCGTGTTTTGCTCTTTTGGTACCCACCGATGTTCTATCGAATAGTCCTTCCCTACTGGAGTTGTCGTGTGCAAAACGTGTGGATATTTGAAGGAAATCGATTTCGTTTGGGATGATCAGGTCCACGGTAATATCCCAATGACAAAATTACGGCGAAACCATCTGCACCAATCGTACTACAGTAGGGCCCTCCAGTCCAAACAAACAGTACAGAGAGTCTTCCTCGAACAAGCTCAGGTGAAAACACATTGACTTCGCTATTATGCACGGTTGACGCTTGTGTCGGTCGATCGCTGTCCGTTGGTATTTACCTTACCTCGTCGATGGTTTGATGGTTCGGAAACGCACGCGAAGCTTCTACCTTCGCCTACTGTTTTTTTGTCACCGGCAGGAATTAAGAGTCCAAGTGCTAGCCGAGGAGACCTCGCGCCTCGATGACGTGCAGGGCCTGAGAAGAGACGTTTCAAAGACGGTAGAAGCTGCGGAATCACGCATGCGCTTGTGGGCGGAAGAACGGTTGCAGTCAGAGCGCGCCATGACCGAGGAGGTGTTGGAGCGAGCTCAAGCACAGAGCGGGATGGTTCGCACCCTCCTGGATGAGGCCGTCAGCGCTATCTCGAAGGAGTTGAACATGCAAAAGGCGGAATCGAAGGCGCGGAGCGTGGCGTTGGAGGAGTTGCTGGACGAGCTGGTGTCGGGGCTCGAGGCAAGACTGACAGAGGTCGACAACGGGGCGGCGAAGAAGCGGCGGCTCGGTGATTTGACCAAAGAAACGGGAGCGAGGATTGGCGAGATCGAGCGTCATGTGCGGCAGGTGCGCGCGCGCTTTTCTGCTCGTAAAACTGTGGAATACACGAACAAAACAACTTCATTGCATGGACCGTTACGAAAGCACTGTTGCTGCATCTCTTTCCGTCACGGGGAAGGGACATCTTTGTATGACCCTATCAGCCCCAAAAGAAAGTAAAATCCTGCTGACCTAGAAATCGAGGGACACCGAACGCTATAGACACGTTAGATGTATACCATAATTGCTGAGCTAGCTGCCAGCGCTAACGTATAACAAGACAAAGACGTAGACACAAGGTTTCAATCGCAGCATCTCCTCCCACGTTCGTGTGGATGCTTTTTATAGACCGTGTTAAAGGCTCTTCTTTCACCCCTGTTCGCCGGGGTCCAGGCCGAGAAAGAGCTAAAGGACGACCTCGAGGTCAAGTTGGCGGTTTCGTCGCTCGTCTGCGCCGTTTCCGACAAAGCGTCAACGGAAAGGCTGAACCAGCGCGCCTCCGAGGAGCTAAAGTTAGAAAAGAAGCGTAAGATGAGGGCGACGACGAACGAAGGGAAGCTCAAGGCCGAGCTAGGAAAGACGAACGCCACCGTTTCGAGCTTGCAATCTGACCTCGGCGCTGCTACGGCGTGGCGAAGGGGTGTGGATGAGCTCGAATCAAAGCTCATCGCGCGCATTGAGGAGCTCAAAGCTACGGCAGAGGTGAGGAAGAACACGACCAAGTCGGCAACCACCTTTCCGATACAACGCATCCGCTCGTCGCACCGGAGATGATTATTCTTCCTTGCTGATGGAAAAAAACGCTGTGCTGATATGGCTGTCGTTAACAGACACCGCGGTCAGTATCTAAACTTGTGTATACCTTTACTGTTGCTGGAATCTGCTGTCAGCATGCACCGCTAGAATTGCTTTGACGTGAGACCTATTGACAGATTTTGGGACCCCGAAATAGCGACCAAAACAATGCTTGATAATTTTGGTGCTATCAACCATCCACGAGAAGCGTGAGCTGCCAGAAGTACAGGTAGGATGATGCTGCGCCCCTACCGTACGATACGATTATAGTTCGGACACAATGCTGCAGAATATCATACCCCAATCACGCAGGCCGTTGCTGTAATCGTCACTTTGCATCGTCAACTTTCAGCTCTGAAGTCTCAAGCGGGTAATTGATAGCCAACGAAGACTGTTCGTCCCGGCAATCGGAAGAGTTACAAATATGGTGCAGCTTAGCAGTACAGTACGTAACCTGCCGCTACGATACGGTATGTACACCATATATAGATCGATACGTATCACCCATATATAGCCTGACGCGGTTTGGTGTTTTTTTGTTTCTGACGCAGGCTGCACGGTCTGCCGCGGCATTCGCGACGGCCGATGCCGCAGCGGCGCGGAAGGCCGAGGCCGAGGCCGCCCTGGCTCGAGAGGAGGCTGCTGCGGAGCTGGCTCGTACGAAAGAGGCTGTCGAGGGAGACACCGGTGCACTAGGGCAGCCGACAAAGAAAGCGGCTGCCAAAAAGGTAGGAACCGATGCCTGCGCATCCGGGATCAAACAATTATTTTTTATGGCGTGTCTTTAATGTGTACCATGTTCAGGTAGGCGGCAATGTCGTTCTCAAGCTCTATGTGCGTGTTGCCTGTAGCCGAAGGTATGAAATACGGAATTGGGCACGTGGTACCTTGACCAGGGCCGCCCTGTTACCAAAATAAATCGAGTGCTGGGTCTGAAAAACAAGTGTATCGAGTACAGCCCCATGAGGACGTCCATTCAGTATCCATGAGCTAAGCTAGGCAAGGATATATCAGTCTCTTTGCGTCTCGTTGTATACCGTCGAGGTGCGATTGGAGAATTCGATCGCTTTCAAGGAAGATTTAGCCATTCGCCGTCTCAGGGCAGTAGCCCTTTTATGACAACAAATGTTATCCTGCCATAATTTTAAGTAAGTTGTCTCCAACACGTGGGTAAAGTTCGAAAGGGGCTCGACAAGCTCTGCTCCATCCGTGGTGTTTGTTTATCGGAACTCGTCTTAACATTATTGTGCATACTGTTTTTGCTCAGGTGACCGACTTCGCCGCTATGAACGACGAGCTGGAAGCCGATGATTCATCCGCCTCTTCTAGCAACCCAGAAAACGAACGAACCGACAACGACGAAGACGACAACGCTGACGGAGGCTTGTCGGTCTTGAAGCCTCGAGTGAAAGGAATCGAGCAGGAGCTGAAGGGGCTCAGGCTCCGACTGGAGGAGGGGATCGCGGAAATGGCCGCTTTACGGCAGGAAATGCTTGCGGTAAAATCGACGAGGCCTCCTCCATCCAGAGGAAACGGCAACGGTGGCGACGATACGGGTGGACGTCGGCAGCCAAAACGGTCATCTGGTAAGACAACAGGACGGAGAGAGAGGGTTACGGAGACGTTCGGCGCCTCCCCTCGATCAGTCGGTGGCATGGGCGGAGAAGAGGCCGACCCCCCCAACGAGGAAAGGCGGGGGGGCACCGGCAATAATACCATTCCACCTATGTCAGCCAAATCCAGGGTCAGCTACACCCCGCCTTTGTCACCAGCACCAGGCGCTGTCCACACCCCACCACTATCTCCTACGCCAGACATATCTCCCGCGGTTAGCGCACGAGAGAGGAATCCCACCGATGCATCGGACGCTCGAAGCAAAAACACCGCCCCCAATGACGGTTCTGATTATGATACTGATTCAGAAAGCGAGTCCAGCAGCGAGGAGAGCGACGCTGACGACCACTCCCGCGGCCGCAGAAGCAGCAGCTCGCGCGCCGGCTCCGTAACGGCGAAAGAGGAAGGGGAAGACGCTGCTGGGCGGGCTGTGGAAGAATCGGAGGGCGAAGAGTCTGACGCCGCCAGTAGAGACGGCAGTGAATCGACGCGCTCTGAAGCAGCGTCTGACGCGGGGGCTTCCTCAAACTCCGACGATGACAGTGGGAGTGATGGCGATGATGGCAGTCACTTACAGGCCGAGGAGGAGGAAGGCGAGGACGGGGAGATGGAGGAGCAGGAGGAGGAGCCTAGCGATGATGATGACAACGAAGAAAGCGATAACGACAGCGCATCGGCGAGGGGGTCGGTGTCGGCATCTGAACGTTCGGATGAACAGGGCGACCGAGACAGCGATAATAACGGCGGTAGAAATGCTTCAGATGCGTCCGCCGAAGAAACAAATCCTGAGGGCAGCAGCAGCAGCGCCAGACAAAATGAAGGGGGAGGGTCTGCAGACGAAGAAGATTCGGATCCAATGTCTGAACGTGATCGACCCGAATCACAACGAAGCTCGAGCGACGATGAAGGTTCTACAGGACGGCGAAAGCCATAGGTAGTTTGTGTGCGTTATAGGCGTGTTGATGCCAACCGGGGAGGGTTTAATCTGGCTCGACACGTTTGACCGGGCATCGCACATTGCTGGCCTCGCAATTCTTGCTCCGACTCTTGTATTATTATTATTATAGGCGTTTGTTTAGGGCCTTGTAGAAGTGGCAACAGTTCGCTGCTTCGTATAGTTCAACGCCTACCAGATATACAAATACACGCGTGGAAGATAACGCAATAAAGGTGAAATTGATGCTGAACGGACCAAGACGGGAACGTTCATGTTGCACTCTCTGGTGCCCCAGGGGCCTTGAAGATCGCGGGCGCTCCACGATATGTACTATGCCCTTCCCCTAGAGGACCACCCGAAGACATTAGACATCTAAAACCATAGTCGATGCGGGGTGCAATGACCCCCCCACACCCACACCCACACTACTACTATGAACACCATCATTTGCCCAACCATGACTTGCTTGAAGCCGCTTGCTGCCACTCATATACACGTCGCACGCCACGCCGGACGACCGCACTTTTTCATAAGCCTATATTCGACCGGGGCACAATTCCCTCTCGACTTGAACTTGCTCTTCCACCACCGCGATCTCTGCGGTCTTGCCCCGACCAGCGTGCTAGTCTTGAGGCTGATGTTCCTTATTATCCTGCCCTCAGCTTGATATATATCTTCCCGAAAGCTTCGGCATCCTTGTCATCTCCCGCTTCCAGCATGAACCGCGGGATCAAAACCAGACACTGTTCTTTCGCCGAACGCGCTTCCGCGTACAACTTGTCGAAAGGCGAGAGCGAGAGTTCAGTCACCGACCTCTTCTCGTTGGCCTTCGACGCGACCAACGCTGCCGCTTGCAAGGCTTGCAGCAGCCGAACCTTCGCCAGTATGGTGTTCTTGAGGAGCAGCGCACGAGACGAAGAAAACGCGCCGGAAGAGTCGACTTCCTGCAGGGTGTGTTGTAGAACCGTCGATGCCTGTGCCGGGATCCATCGGAGAGGGGGGTGGGTGGGCAGGGTGGGGGCTCGGGAGAAGACCCACTATCCGTGTAGGAAGCGGCGAAGTGGCACCGTTCTTGGGTCCAATACCGTATCAAACGTCACCAATAGTATAAGCGGCAAAATAGTATCGTGTCTTGGGCCTACACCGCAACAAACGCAGTCGACAAACATATTATTCCGATCAGAAGGGAATACAGAACGCCGTTGAGTGAGGCTCAACTCGCTCAACGGAAAAACAACTCACAGCGGTTCTCTTGATGTTACAAACTAAGACACAAACCTGGTTCGAAGCCCAATGCTTCACGAGAGTATAAGCATACAAAGTTGCAGAATTATGTTCTATTTCGCACCCGCGCGCAGGACGAATGTCGGAATAGCGTCAGCGAGCGAAGCACTCCCTTACATCTCGGAGAGCCGGAAGGAAGTGTGGGCGTTGCTCTATCTCTGGTGGCTCCACCGAAACCCCTATCGCGTAGGACAAGAAGAAAAGCCCTGCCTGGTAGTGAGCGTCCCAGCGCACGCTAATCGCTGCGAATTCCCACGACCCCGGATGATAAGTGTTCGTTGACACCGGTAGCATACGTTCATCCAGGCTGCAGCAGGGAAAGAGGTACAGACAACAAGTTGCGGGTGAGGCTGTAATCGCGGGCGAACAGTTTTTGATCGGGAAGCAATCTCTGATGCGAATGTTTCAGTGTACACCGTGAACGGCGAGGAGAGAGAAACATGCCTTGTAGGATCAAACATTCGAAACGCAACAATCGGCGATATGATGTCAACCGTCATGACTCCATTTCGATTAACCAGTGGCTGTCAGATTTCAAGTCTTCCCACACCCGGTATGACGGTTCAACCCTTTTGTTGCATGTGCTCAGGGTGGCATACGCAGTCGATGGATCTAGCGAGGTCGCTGTCGTTGCTAAAAAAACAACTCAAGTTTGCGACACAAACGATAGACACAGATGTTGGTGGTTGGAAGGGGATCCCTCTACTATTTATTGTCCACATAGTCAGCGCCGACTGAGTACTTAGGTTAGTAGATTGTCCCTTCTAGCTAGCCTAGCCGACTCTTAAGACAGTGCTGGCTTGCTCATGCCTTACACCCAACAATATGCAGTTCTCTCACAAAGTAAGGGCAGCGCTGCCTGACTCGTTGACAAGCGACGCACTGAAACTCACCTACGCAATTGCCGCACAACCTGCTGGTGCCATCTCTCAGTTCCCTCGAGTGTAAGCTTTGGCAGAACACGGAACGTTAGTCCGTACGGCATCAAGGTGAAACCCCGATACGCCCCCGCGGCGCCTATTTCGCGATCGCTAACTGCTTGCATGTCTAAAAAGATGGGGCGTCCCAGCGGTAGATTGGCCGCCAGAAAGCGCGTGATCAAGACCGCATTTCCCTGGCTATCGCGCTTCGTAGACACGCCTCGCAGGATTGGCGGGAAAACCACTCCAGAGTGTAGTTTGGCTTGCACGTTGTTCCACCAGGGGTAGGGCATCATCTGGAGGCTGATATGCGTCACGTCCGTACGAAGGCCCTCACACACTGCGGGGGTACCATGAGCACATAAATGCCGAGGGTCGTGAATTGGCCTAGCAGTAGGTCTCCGGCACCAAGAGAGTACTCGTGGAGTGATTGGCTGTGGGTGGCAAAGGGTGTGAAGCAACTAGAGGGGAGCGCGGCAAAAATATGAATATGTTACATAACAAACAATTCAAACAAAACAACCCAGTGGGGTGGGCGTTCTGTAGGAGTGATGAAAAATTAACGTTTTTTTTCGTGTGAAGTTAGTTTTAGTTGGTTCTATAATAGCATACCAGGTACTTCCCTCCTATCTGGGTCTCGAAACTAGCAGTGTTTTTCTCTCCTCCCTCGTGCTTCTCATGGAATGAGCGACCCCTTGCACCCTCTGCGCATGAAAGGGTGTTAGGAAAACCTACCGGTAACGCACCTCGGAGGTATCGAGCCGCGTTGAGATCGAGATCCGTGTGGGAGAGAAGTATGGCATTTTTTGGCAGAGTTGTTAGCAGAGCCTTCGCAGAGCGATCACATAGAGGAGGAGGCGGAGGAGGAGGGGGAGGGTACTATACAGTCAGTGGGTCAAATGGTTGCGATGCGTCTCAAACGAAACGCTTCGGCAGCAGTCACCGTGTCATGCTCAACCCCATGCTGGCAGGCGTGTTTGTCAACAGGGCAGACTACGTAGCCCAAAGGTTCTACCTGGTATTTACTAAAACCGGACAATGAATTATGGGGTTCGACTCGTCAGCATTGACATACGGTGTACTGCCTTCGCTGCGGACTGCTCTGGGAATACAATGAGCCTTCGAGTACTTTTGAGCCTAGAAAGAGCGCTGGTGCTGGAAATCGAACCCACGCATCCTATGTTGAAAAGCGGGTGATCCACCCACCGAGCTAGTCACGCTCGCTCAAGGGGCTGCTGTCGATCACCCTTCTTGAAAAAAAAGTATGAGAGACACGGCCGCGTTGTGTGCACGACATCACCTGGCCATAGAGATGCATTGCCCAGCCGTCCGACCGACCGCTCCAGGCACCTCGATTGTACATGGCGTTCCACTGAAGGTGCACCATCACTGCCATCAAAACCACCGGGAGCGCTAGGTTCATGGCCGCAATGGACGTCGCGATGAATCGCCTGCCAAGCCTAGAGGAGGACAGGCGTGCGTGCCGACAGCGGGCGGCGAAAAAATTTACTACAACACCAAGACCACCTCCCGCGGCAATGCACACGAGCAGATTGGGCTGCATCCAGAAGCGAGCGTGCACTGCCCTGCTCATAGGGTACCGCAGGGGGATATTTGAGATTATCCCGTGCCAAAAGCTCACGTAGAACACCCACGCCGCGGCCAAGGCACCTCCATAAATCCGCGCCCTGCGCGCGGCTTGCCCCTGTTCCGCTGTTGAATCCGTAACACGATGACCTACTAGCAATGCCCACCCGACCCCTACAAGAGACAGGGGAGTACCCAAATGTATTGTCTGCGTGCTGCAGTCCTTCAGGTACTCCCACACCCGTTCCAGCACGCCTTCGCCGGTAGATGTAACTCCGAGCCTCAATGTGCCGTACTCTTCTCGGAAAACGTGCCGAACGAAGCCTCGCATCGAAGATAGGTCTCCCCACGACCCCTGCTGTGGGAGCTGGGCCGGAATGGTGAGCGCGGCGTACGGAGAGAGTCCGAGGAGAAACCAAAGCCCTCCCAACTCGATCACGAACTTCCACGATAGCAGCGAATCCTTCGAAAGGACCCGCACGACTGGGAGCGCCAACGGTACCAACACTAGAGCTGAAGCGTGCTGATTGGAAAGTGCAAACCCGCACACCTGCCGTTACACACGGGGGAAAAAATGACGAGTTAAGTTATCGTCTTCGGCGCCACCCAGGTATGGTTTGACAACAACAGCTGCGCACCACAATCGGGCAAAATTGGCACACGACATGTACTGTACCCTTGGTATCTTGTATATCGAAGTGGGGTGAGCTTAAGCTATATTTACACCTCATCCGCCTGAGGATTTAAAATGAGAAATAGGAAGAAAAATAGAGGCTAGATCAACCACACACGCAACCTGCAACTGCCCCGCCCCAATAGCGCCCGCCACTCCCCCTGTCCAATGATAAACCGCCGCGATACTGCTTTTTTCAGGTACTGGAGCCTTCTTCCGGTCCGCATTACCCCTGGTACTCGCAATTGTACTTGCCGTTCTCATCCAATGTCAAGAGGGAAGAGTGTAAGGGACCGGATCGGAAACAAACAAGAGCACACAGAGAGCACAACAATATTTTCTGAGCACAAGCAAGCAAAAAACCCTGACGACACCATGTACCAGTCCTGTTTAAGTCTCCTCGTCGCGACTTATGCGTGTCACACACAACTTACCAGAGCTCCCGCCCGCGCAAAGTTCAAGCTGGGACGTCTGACGATCCTAGCGGTGAGGTACAACACCGCAGCCACCAACAAGTTGTTGAGGGCAAACACCTCCGACCCGGTGCTGTACTCCCACGCGAGAGGGCTCAGGCAGAACAATAAGGCACCGGCGGCTGCTGCCCCCGGGTTATAAGCCTCCGCCAACCCACGCGTCCACTCCTCTATCGCCAGGCATGCCAAGACGGCAGCCGCTGACCCAAACACCCCGGACAATATGTTTGAAACCAAAGCCACCGTGCTTGGAGTACAGGAGGCGCAGCCCGAGGGTGGCGGTATGTAATCGAAGGGTATCGAACCGGCAAGGTAATAAAAAACGTTGAGGAGCGGATAACCTGGGGGGAATACGGTGACACACATGGAAAGGCGGGATACCGTTTTTATCAGTGTCGCCCCGACCGCCCGACAGACAGGAAACCCTTGATTTAGGCTTGGTGTTGGCGTTTTGTGCTGCTCGAGATGTTCAGACTGGGGGGTTACGATAAGGTGCGAGTTAATACGGCGCTCTCAAAGAGGTCGTAGAGGCGCCGGTTTCATTTTCTAAGGCCTGGCGAGTGAGGGTTAGCGTGGAACAGACAATGTACAGGGCGCACTACCGCCGTGGGCGCCTTGTTTTTCATATTAGGTTGTGCGTATCGTGCCGTCAATAAGAAGAAACCGGCGATGTGATGATTAAGGTGCCGCAAAACAGGGTCGCCGGATAGCCGAAAGCAGGAAAGTGGCGGGCAGCGGATTCAACGGAGTGGAGGACGCGATGGGAGTCTTCTCGTCGGCGAAATAAGAGTCTGACTACGCTGCCGGTGGTGGAATCGAGCGATGGTGAAAACATGAAGGTGGGGTGGTAGGTGCAGTCACCACGGCCGTGGCAGAGGCAAGCAAGCGCAACACCGTAGGAGGAGGACGTGTTGGGGGGTTGGCCTGGCAGGTAGGAGACGAGGGCTGCAGTTGCGACAGAGGGGCACCTACACACACAACGTGCTATGCAGACAACATTATCAATAGCAGTGATAATAATTTGACCCTGTGTGTCTCGCCGATGAAGCTACGAATAGTCGCTTGATCGAAGGATACGGACATATCAACATCCCCTTTCGGTCTAAAAATGAATTGGTACCTGTGTAACTGACGAGCGTTTGCGCATCAGACGGGTCTCTAGTACGTTAATACTTTCTGGGCAGGCCTCGATGGAATCCTGGTGACACCGCGATGAAAGCAGTCCATGATATTTCATTTGAACGTGGCACGCTGAATAAAACTTTGGGCATGATACAGACCAGTACACAGATAATTTTTTTGTCTGTACCATCGATCGCTCAAGGGCAGACGCGTAGCAGCTGTACGGTTGATATGTATATACGTGTTCTACTCAACGGTTTTCTCTAGGGGATAGGGTGCGTTTCGATACATGTCCTTGTACTCTCGCACGACGTGTTGCTGGACAACCAGGCGGAGTGGGCAGCCTCTACCGTCGGCGGCGCAACTGCTGACAATGGGACAACCGGGATTATCGTTCGTTCGTCGACAGGGGGCGCAGCCCATGCCCTCTCGTGCTCGTCAAGGGACCGAATTATACTCTCGTCGTTATCGTGGCCATAGGAAATGCGATATACACACCGGCGGCGGTGTCGGCAGCAACGTAAAAGACGCGAGCGTAGACCAAGGGGGTGGCGAGACCTTCGACGCGGCTATCATTAAGGAAAAACAACATCAGCTGCCGACGTGAACTTAACTATTCCTGTAGTGAAGTTTTTACCGCAGGGTATACATAAATGGAGGTTTTACAGCCGCTCGCCCGATTTGGTCGCCATGAATGTACCACCACAGATAGATTTCGACTACGACAGTTCGGCAATGCACGAGCTTCAACACTGGGGGAGACCCATCGACATGACGGTTT
>JBBMHQ010019448.1:0-17609 GCA_037834295.1 Postelsia palmaeformis
GAAGATTTCAGCACTTTCTTCCCTCGTCGACTTGCGTCGAATTCCGCCTACCCACGCAACGAAGGCGCTCTCAGCAAGATTTGGCTCCTTTTTTTTTTCAAATAAAGTCTCACCACGGTGGGATATGAACTTGGGTACCCATACCAGTGGTCTTTGAAGCTGACCACTAGTCTACCGGGCGATGTACATATTATTATGTAGGTTTTTGCGTGGACCGTAGGACCTATTCCCTACCAGGTATATTGCCCCCCGAAATACTGATGATACCACTACTGCTACTGTGCTGTCGTTGCTGTAGCCACGATCGTGCACCTCAGGTGCTGGTATTACTACTAATAGTAGGACTACCCGTTCGTACATCACGAATAATTGAAATAGTGGCAGCGCCGCTGCGCGTGGTATAATAGTAGTATCACATTATACCGACACCAGCGCCTGGTCACATGTAATGTGTACCTGGTACCTGTGGTCCCTGGTTCGCGCCAAACTTGTACCATAATAAACCCGGCACCGCCGTGAACATCCGTTTCACATGGTAATAATATTACTACCACTATTAAACCGCTGTTGCAGTGATTGGCCCTCTGCGTCTCTGTCTGTAGATATCGCGCCTCACGAAATAAAAAATACGTTTCACTACGAACCGCTGTCCGAAAAAATCGACGAAAATCAAGACGAGCAGTGGTGGCGGGCAGTGGCAACAATCAATGAAGGCTGAACTGCCGTATGAACGGCTGAACCCTCTGCCGAGCTGTACGTTCTAGGCGAAAGTACGGAAGCCCCAAGAAAGGGACCAGGGCGGTGGGAGGGGAGGGGGCACTGTTCACGACCGCTCACGGTTTTCAACAACAGCTAAGGGTAGTTTCTAAAACGACACGTATCTAGTAAAAAAACTTACCAAATTAGCAAGTTTTTGGAAACTTGAATTTGGGAAAAAAGCAAGTTATTTGCCGAGCTTTTTTTTAAGGATATTCCCCAATCCCTTCGTTGGTAAGTTTTTGGAAACTTAGGCTTGCTATTTCCTCTAGCGAGTTTTGTACGAGATGACTTGGAAGCCCAAAGTTCCAAAAAGTTGCTTTTGAACAAGTTTTCTGTAGGCGAAAATTCGGAGGCCCCAAGAAAGGGACCAGGGTGGTGGGAGGGGAAGGGACACTGTTTTAGTTCACGACCGCACACGATATCCAACAAGAGCTAAGTGAAGGTCGTTTCTAAATCCACGCGTTTTTTTTTTTTTGCCAAAATAGCAATTTTCTCGAAATTTGGATTTGGAAAAAAATAAGCTTTTTCATGGATATTCCCCAAGCCCTTCGTTGGTGAGTTTTTGGAAACTTACAGTCGTCTTAAATTTCATTCAGCAAGTTTTGTGCAAGATGAGTTGGAAGCCCAAAGTTCCAAAAACTTGTTTTTTTGGAACAAGATAACGAACAATGCAGATTTTTTCTTTTTTTTCTTTTAGTATTTTGGGGGGGCCATGTATCGAATGGAGGACCCACGGCACAAACAAGAGTAAGTGAGTTTTTTTGCTCAATTTGTTTTTTTGGTTTATACTGTTGTTGTATTTGTACTTACTATTATACGCTTTTATGGGACACCACGATGATAGTGGCTATATTATCAGAGAGGGACACGTTGTTTGAAACTCACTGGGATATGCACACTCGCTCATAGCAAAAGTGAGTGTAGAAAATGGATGCCAGGTACCATTTTTACAGGAAACGACGATATATAAGTATATATATATATTATATATATAAATATATACATCGAGTACCAAGTATTATGCATTATGTTATACTTGGTACAATAAAAAGGAAACATTTATGCTACTGTTACAGGGGGCCAAGCAAACTGTTCGTGAAAATTGGTCAATATATACCAGGTACTCGGTGGGGTTTTGTGTCTATCGTAGATCCTAATTACTTCGGTCCCGCCGTAGCAGCGTGATAACATTATGATATCAATATCAATGCAGAGGTCGAGAGGACGGCAACATGGCAGCAACATGGAAGTCGTTTCTACTCACCCCCCCCAGAAGAGGAACCACTCGACCAGCTCCCTTCGTGTTTCTTCGACTTGGCGTTGTGTCTCATTGACCACACTCTGGACGTTATAAATTTAGGTAAGAACCACCCTGAACGATGATGTTACAGCAGTTAATCGTACACTACCTTATCCGACCAGATGTTATGATACTGCTTTGTACTGGTATGAAGCTGAAAGCCCGGTAATTTCCTCGGTTCAGGCACTCACTGTTATCGCATTTGTAGTACTTTCGAAGCGTATCTTACGTCCAGAGAGACACGAGCGAGCGTGGTCTCGGTCTACACCGTGCACGAAAGGAATAGAGCTAGCTGCTATTCTTCTATTATATCCAAGAAAACAACACATACTGTACCTGCGAGTACCGGCTTGCTAGGCAGACCTGCCCTGGGATACAAGTGTCCCAGTGCCCTTGATCTCAACACAGAATGACCCAACAGTCTACGTAGAGCACTACAGCGAGAACCACATCCATCCACCGCCGTTGTTGCTATTTTTGTTCTGTTTTCAGCCTATCTATCAGGCACAGTCCTCGCCCTTTTATTTCTCTCTCCTTCCTGTCACGTGGGACCATCACAGCAAAAAGAACGTACGGCCCACAAAAACAACTACATATTTACCCATGTTTGACTTTGTCCTATATTTACTATGCCCCCCCGTAACAAGGGTGGCTCAGGTCCGGGGTTGAAAAAAGCAGGCTCTTCTCCCTCCTCCCCACTACGTACGGTTCTTTCCTTGCCTTCTCATAGCGAGAAAACTTCGAACACTTTCTTCCCTCGTCGACTCACATCGAACTCATGTGTACCGCACAGAACCTCTCGCGTGACCATGTTGTTCGTTTGCGTAGAAGCGCAGACTTGCTGACGCACTTTTACCCTACCCGCTCCCCGGCCCGAGTGGGTACTTGAGTGGCGCGAGAAGACTTCCCGCATTATTGCACTAAACATGTACGAACACACATCCTCTTCTGTCTTCCCCCCCTCTCGGACTAGTGTCGAAGCGGATTTTCTCGACAACGGGGAGGTGTTGTCGATGATGACGTCCGTATGGTAAAGTAGCGACGAGCTCTTTCAAGTGCCACCATTTTCGTGGTGTACGAATGAAAGCCATTTCTTGTTTTGGAGAGTCACATCGCGGTGGTTTGTCCCAGGGACATCATTGATGCAGTCACAGACAGAGGGTGTGGTACCTCTTGCGTGTTATACGCGGTGAGCAAGATCACGGCAGGTGGTGGCTTATTCTCTGACCTCTTCACATTGATGAAGGGGAGCTTCAACTATCTTGCTTTAACTTGACCCCGGAAAGTTCGTTGTGCACCGGACCAACCATTCTATGCGCTAGTTTCATACAACAACTACACTTCTTCTGTGCTGTACGAATATTACGAGGGGGCGTAGTAAATAGGGACCAACTAATGCTAGTAAAAATGCCAAGAAAATAAATAAAAATAGTCTGTGCCGTAGACCCTACCTGGTATTCATTTCAGTATAGTGCCCCGTAATAGTATATGTAATCAACATACTACTATGATAGCCGACGCAGTTGTACACAGACAGGAGGAACTCAACCAATTTTCAATACAATAATGACCGAACAACGTGCAAGCCCCACCTGCCGACCGCGGGAGGAGCCCAGTAAAAATAACGTGTGCTGGGGGAACCGTCTTCGTGAGGACGTTCGACCACGATTTCAATTTTCCCAGGTGAAGTTTGCTTGGCGCGTGTGCTCCAATCCCTGTCTCCCGCCTCGGGTAAGTCTACTGGTACAGCATTACATACAGTCCTCCTTGTTTCCATGTTCTGAGGGGTGCGACACATATTTTTATATTCATTCAAGTTATTCCGATCAATTTTCCTTCGCTTGTTTCGATTTTTCTCTCTTTTTGACGACACTGCATTACTAATACTAATAGCAGAAGTTTCCCTACTACTGCGGAGGAAGGTCGCAATATCTCTGTGGGGCAGATTCGTGACCACAGAGCTTGGAACACCATAATGGGGTTGAAGAGTCGGCACTGACACCGGCTGTTGAGCAGGATGTCGACAGGTAGAAATAATAGAGTAACGTGAAAAACACACACACACTGGCTCTGTTGACGGAAATATGTACTCCAACCGGGTACTGGTGCATATTGTACGAAGTCGCACGTGCGAAGCAAAACGAGAGAAGAAACTATCGGTAGACCTCGTACACCATAACACTGCTGTACGTATACAAGAAACTAACCTTTCCTAACTTTCGACGGTAATAAAAGGACCGTGGGGCTTCATATTGATGCTTGTACGGCATTTACCGTACGTTTCCGTCTACAGGAGGTAGATTGATATCCGGTAAGCGTGCGAGGATACCTGGTACCTGTCACGTAGTGCTTACACGGCTTATGCATCGGACCATGTGATGCGTAAGGGTACCACGATCCTGTGACAGCTGTGCCGGTCCGTTAAAAAAAAATATACACACAACAACACTAATTCTAGGTACAACAGTCCAGATTGGACTTAATTGTAAAGAGTCGGGTACTTGAGAATGGGCTGGTTCTACAGACTGAACCGACTTCTTCATGTATCCCGACTCTCGCAATTTTTGGCTCTACCAGTAAACCTCAGTCGGCTTTTCTCGTCTGCACTTCTGCGCGCAGCCCTCGTTATTTCGAGGTTCCAAGTTGTGGAGGCGTTAGGTGGTGTTCGGGCCATTTCTTCTCAACGTTAATCGGGACAGTGACAACTCTCTTACGACGTCCCGAACGCAACGATTTCACGGCGACGGGCACATGCATTCGTGACTGGGTGATGGTATAAGTTGGCGTTCAATTTACAGCATAATGCGTCGGGCATCACGGGCGCAACGGTATCACTGCCTCGGTAATGCTTTGCA
This sequence comes from Postelsia palmaeformis, assembly GCA_037834295.1. Taxonomy (NCBI): domain Eukaryota; class Phaeophyceae; order Laminariales; family Laminariaceae; genus Postelsia; species Postelsia palmaeformis. The sequence goes on from JBBMHQ010019448.1 coordinate 4,915, forward strand.
CTCACGCCGCTCGCGAACCCATATATTTCGTACTCTGCAGTCCCGTCTTGGGGATGAACCATTCGAAATAAGAATGGCTCACTCTCAAATCAGGACAGCAGTAGTACTGAAGGTCTCAAGACTATGGGAAACACCAAGTAGGACAAAGTTCTGTCTTCGTTTTTGGCCTCGACATCGAGGGGCCTCCAGTTCGACGCGAGTCGACGAGGAAAGAAAAGATTGAGGGAGTACCCTCGTCAGGAGAATATAAGCAAGCAAAAACCGTAGAGAGGAGGGGGAATAATATTGATTCTGCTATGTATGGTACTCCTTGGGTTTAAGTTGGGACCGCAACACTACTACAGGAGGGAGAAATGGAGCATAGGTGGCGTTCTGCGATGATAGAGGCTCACCCCAAGTTTTGTGAGGCTCCTTACTTGTGAAGCTCCATACCCCACCCGAACACTGACCTCGGCAAAAAAATCAAACTACATCCTTATGAACAACCCCACGGCCCTCCCGAGTGTGATGAAACGTCACTTGCTTTTCCAAACATGATTGTTGGCACTCCGACGATTAAACCTTGCCACCAGCAGATATTTCAGCGAATAAGATGTGCTTCCTTTATCGTCGAAGGCGTGAAAGACGAAGACCTACTAGGTGGGGCCGAACAAAAACAAGTAAGGGCTACGATAAAGGGGGGATACAATAGCAGAAAACAATTCTTGGAAGGATTACCACGAAGGGGAGGTATAACAGCAGGGAACAATAGGACATATATACTCTATATACTATACATATATGAAGGGAAACCATCTGTAGTAAGAAGTAGCCTGTGATCTCTGATCAACCGATTCAGTACAAAAGCGCGCAACATCACCATGATGTAACTGGAATCTCTAAGAAGGCGTTTTGATGCAAGCGCATAACGGCACGGGTTTAACCGCCAGAAAAAAAACAGGAACCCGTGGAGGCTGGGATATCTGATCAACTGTTCTGCCGCCAGCGCGCGCAGCAACACGACTTATGCTGCCAGAACACTATGATTGACGCGGTTTAGAGCTATGCTTGGGGTGAAGATACTGTAGGTGTTACTTCCACCCTCTGACGCGTGTTAACCTCATAGGGGCAGCAACTGTGTTTCTGAGATGCTCTCTCTTCGCTTGGGGAGCTCACGATACGTCCCTTGATTTTTTTTTTCGAGGACAGCTTGGAGCTGAACCCAATGATTAATGAGAAAGCCCTTGTACACATACTACATTAGGTATTTGACGAGTGTTATGTGTAAAACACTCACTGACATTCTAAAGAGACTGTAACAAAAAGGAATATGGTCAGCCAGAAATCAAACGACGGAGCCACCCGTTACCCAGCCCAGGATATTCCGTTTAACACTCCGGTACATGCCCAATATCGTTGATCCCATTTCTTTTGTTCCACAATCTACGATAAGCCTACTGTAGGTCAAGCGTTCAATATATCCTCCAGCTTTTTTGAGGGGGGAGGGATTGAATATTCATATCGTACTCATCAAGTGAGAGGCGTCGTAATCAATCATAACTAGCCGTGCTGCTCGAACACCATAGCACACACATACATGCCGCGCCATTGCTTTGTGTCGCCGATGCTGTCAAAATCCCCTTCGGTTTGAACCTCCCCCTCCTCTTCTGGAAGTCGCTCCAAGGGCCCGGAGGGATCGAATGCTTGGTGTCACTCTCGCCCTCGTCCTTCGGGCGGGGCCGGGACACCCCCGCACACTTTGAACGCAAAACAACGCATGTGCATACGTTGAACGACGTCACACACCCCATAAGGTGTCAATAACGCTTGTGGGTACGTTGAACATTCCATGAGGTGTCGGTAGCCTTTTGGTCCGGCCCGCAAAATTTTGGTCCTGCTGCATTGTTCGATGTCTCCACAAGACGCATACCTGGTATATATGTTGTTGTCGACGCCAATATTGTGCAACATGAGGGGGGAGAGGGGCGTGTCCGGACCGCCTGGTGCCGTACCCACGTTTGTCCTCCCCATGCATGCCCTCGGAGGACTCCTTTGCCATCTGCGAAGTCGACGAGGAGTTGATAGCTGTGGCGACGGTGGCCTTGCGATGAAACGAGTATCTACTTGATGCGATAACTAGAGAAGAAATGTACCAAAACGATACTTGAACATCAAGAAATAACGCGGACAGCTAGTGTGTCACCATCCCTATTTCTTGGCTCGTGCACACAGACATTACCGTACCTGCATATATATACCGGTACTTATATACATATATGAGTATTTAGCAGTATCGCGTGCCTGGGATGGGGAATATCATCGATTCACACAATATCTCAGTATGTGTTTTTGCTGTGTTCATACATGTTTTCCCCCCCATACATATTGCCCTCTTTAGACTGTGTGGCATTTTGTGGCGTAGTCGAGCTTCATTACGAAAGGGGACGCGCGTTTTGACCATCATAACTCCGACTGCTTTTTAGTACTGCAGTCCCGGTGAGGGGGCAATCCACTCAATTTGTAGGTCGTTTGTCCCTATTCTATAACTGGGCTGTAGTCCTACAAGGGTAAGCCCAATATCGCTCAAATGGTCCTCAATGTTCGAGACCTTCATTATTTTATCAGACACCTGCCAATATGAAGCGTTTTCGCCAATCATCCCATTCACATAAAAAGGTTTGTTAGTGCTGGAAGTCCAATGGCTCCAACCATGAAAAGTGCTATCGATTGTCCTGAATACATGACAAACTCCAATACCAGTAATCAATGCAGCCCCCCCCATGGTTCGTGATGTACGTTAGCCTCTGCTGGATTACTACGCGGGTGACACTTTCCATGCCCTACCTCACACTCAGCTGTTTGGGTACTTTACTCATGGTGTAGAGCTTCTTACGCGAAGGAAACCTCCGAAAAATCGGGCGCTATGTACCTCCTATACGTTGTTGAGTTTGTCTGGGAGCGGACAAGGTACTGCTGTCGACGGGGGGGGTAGTTTTAGTTTTGTCCCTTCCTTTAGATTCTCTAAAGCAACTCGGCTGAGTGATTACCGCGCTATATAAACTGTACCGTAAACCTTTTCCATCTTCAGGTTTATGATGAATATTTCCTCATATGTGTACAAGAATGGAACGGATCCTTTTTTAAGCTGCACTATGTCCAAGCCCCCAAACTTCAAGGGAAGAACACAAAGCATCTCGCCCGAGCGGCCTGAACCCTTGAAAAGGAGAACGGGAGGCTAGCCGCCTTCGACAAATATAGGCCTCGACACTTTTTTTGGCATCACCCGAAAGCGATGCTGTAAGCAGCGATCGAACCGATTCACTCGCCTCGTCGTTGCAACCGCAGTATTAATAGTGCTACTATTTAATAGAACCCAAGCTGCTGGAGTGTTATTAGAGATGCGCCCTAGAGTAAGTTGATCAAGCGAGGGGGGGCCCGAGCTTCAACGTACTGAGCTGTACGGCAAGCGCGCCCGTGGTATACTGCTTACTTGCACGCCCCGCTCGCACCATCAAAGACGGCAGAAAAAATGTCGCACGTGTCACGTGTTGTTTTTAGCTGCATCTACTATCTTTGTTTCTTGCATTTTATATAATCACCATGATAAGTCGGGAATCAACAAATTTGATGATCATATCCCCACCACGCAGTGTGCTTGTTTCCAAAAATGAATCATTTTCTCTACTCGTCGGCATTCAGCCTAACCAGTGTCCGTGCCGCTGCTGCAGCACTAGAGAGGTACATGCTCTGAAGTCGCAAAGCTGCGACAGATACACTACATTTTTATGCAGTAAGCCGGCTTCTAACGATGCAACATCATGCCATCGTCCTGGATACGACAGACACGACACAGGCATTCCAAGGTGCTTTGAACGGAGAAACATCGAAAATAACATATACCTGGTATATAATAAAAAACAGCAGAAGAATCACTCCACGGTAAGGGGGTTGTACTTGATGGGCCCAAAGTTCCTGGCGATTGAGTTCCCTAGGCGACGAACCAGCACAGAGGATTAAACTCTTACTCGAAAGTTCGTTTCAGGACTAGCGCATACTAATGCCGGTCGGGTGGCGCAAACAACTTTTTTCCAAGGACTGTATAGGGTGAGATATTGAGCTCCTAATGTGAGGGGCTCAGGAACGTCTGGTGCACTCCTACCGCGGGATATCCGAGAAATTGTGGCCGATGCGGTCCATGCGCCACCTATGAAGCAGTACACGTTCTCGGCAACCTGCTGCCCCAGCTAGTAGTTGTGCAGCATTAGGTTCCCGGCCAGGGTACAGTAAATACACTCACACTTCTCTGTTGGTATTGTGGTTGCTGTCGCCATCCTTCCTTTCTTTCTCGTCGACACGAGTGGCAGAAACTAAACATCTCACAACAACGCGGAATATTCCATGTATACACATTCGACACGGAATGCGATACTCTACTGATGGTACTCGTACCGTTCCCTGTTGCAACCCCGCTCTGTAGGAGGTTGGGGTACCGGTCATTGCTGAGCAGCGGTACGGTCCAAGTATACTCACAGCAACACGACATAGTAGGCTACGCGCTCTTCTACCGTACACGTAGTGGTTGTACAGTGGGCACTTTTCCCGCGTCGCTTTCTTCACCGCACCTGTTCATGATGATGACCCTCGGATGTTATTGCAACGTGAACGACTGGCTGGTTCCCTGTAAGGACTGAAGGCCCGTCATGTGCATGAAGCACTCAAATATTAGGCAGTTTGTGCCGAAACCAGTACTGGAGTCCTATGTACACCACGCCTAACTGTCATGGTACACGTGGGAGCGTTGGGACTAGCTGACGGTAACAAGCCTTACCTTCTCCGATCCGCTGGGGGGAAAACAAACCGATGAGCGCTGAAAGAACACCATTTTGGCCCTGTACGTTTCCCGATCGAAGAGAAGATAAATATTGTGATTTCCCTTCTTGGCCACCACAACAATGAACCATTTTTTACCCTCGCATGCTGTTGTAAATGAAACTTTCAACGGAACTGCCAGGGTTTTCTTATCTTGTTTATTTCTCTCGAATTGTCATGGATTGTTTTTGTCCGGGGTGGTCTGCTGGAGTCTCAAGACAGCCGCGACACCGGCCGCTGCTTCTCGTGTCCTGTCGTACTGCCAATACTCGAAAGTCTCGCCCTCCCCAGCCGACTGGCCGAGACACTAACACACGCAGTCTCGTCGGAGGACCGGGGCCCAAAAAGGTAGAAGACCATTGACATACCCCAACTCCGAGGTCGCGTCGATACCACGGTGTTTGTTCCCATACGGTACCTTGGTCTGACCGCTTTTGATCTGTCTTCCCCGATTAGGCTAGTTCACGGGGTACCATACTCGCGTCCCCTGGGTAGTTGCGGGTATGTTCCTGGGACGACTCTGAGGATTTCCATCAACCTCACACCTGGAACATCCTTCGCGGCAATTCCCCCTCGTCCGCCAGCATAGTGGCGACACCGATACTCGATGTGTGGACGGCAACTCCGCTGCTGTCATCTCCGGCTTTTTCTACTCTATCACCTGCCGGAGTGCTCAGAGAGCCTCCGTGTACCCCCACGCTCAAACCTCGTGTCCGTAACGATACGACCACAGGGGAGCAACAGGGGAGCACCTGCCGGCAGGGTGGGGCATCCCGATAGGAACTCCATGAGAGCGACGGCACCTACCGCCTCATCGCTCGCGGAATGCGCCCCCCAAGCGTCATCGTTCGTGCGCACGATAACCGACCCCGGTTGGGTCTGGTTCCCTTGCTGTCGCATAAAGGCAAACCTCGACACGAGTGGCGTGGTGCCACCGCAACGAAGCGAGCCATATCGCCCGTCCGATACAGCGCTACCGTACGTTGCCGTTCGAGACGGAGATTTGGTTTGTCTGATGTAGCCACGAAGCAATTATCCCAACTTGAGGGGCATCCAAAGGTCTCGATATCTCCGGCCCCCGCAAGGAGGTAAAATCATCTCCTCTCGACAATGCGTCCCACTATCTAGGATGACAAGGTAACAATGAGGCTGCTGCGGCAACGTGCGACCATGCATCCCTTCCCGTTTCCGTCTGACAAAGAGACGACGGCGCAGGCAACTATATATCTGCACGCTCTGTAACACACTTCACTGTCTACCAGCTATAGTTGCGACTCGATCTGCACCCATGCACTCATGCCACAAACTCGAGCGAAGCCTTAACATTATCAGTATTAGGGGCTGCCGCACCAGACAGTCATTATTCCCTGTCAACTCCTGGTATCAAAACCCCAAACAGTGCAAGACCGGAATCCCAACATAGACGCTCGGTGAGGCAAATACAAAACCGGCTAGAGAATGAGCTGGTCGTCGCGTAGCGCGACGCCCAACGACCCCAGCACCTCCCGACGCCCTAGACGGTGCACGAGTTCCTCGATCGGAGCTTACGAGTGCACCGCCGTATCCGAACCTTCCCCCCTCTCGCCACCTTCATCTGTCCTATGGCGAGCTCGCCCGCCTGTCCGGAATAGACAAGGAAGCTCGGGCAGCCTGGTGTAGGTGCCCATGACCCACCGGACGGTGTGGTCGGATATACCACGCTCTGGGCTATGTAACCGCGGCGACGGGACCCTCGAACAGCTTCCCGAGCGCGCCCTCCGATACAGGGGTGCCGACGAAGCAGTTGATCTCCCCGACGGGGCGTCAGATCAGGGTGCCGAGCAGAACGGTGTCGAGGAAGCCGTGCCCCGGTATGGAGGCTCCGGCCGCCGAGCTGCCGGGAATGCGATCCGAGCCGACGGGCACTATCTGTCTCCCTACCAGGGTAGATTGGGACGTGGTTTCGATGCCATTTGCCGTTTCAGAGGCGGTGCTGGATGCTGTGCGACCTCATTCGCCGTATATCGAGCCACTCGAGCGAGTGGCGCTAAGCTGCTACACGAACAACACCCTTAATGCTGCGCTCCTACAGCAGCCGTGGTCTAGAGACGTTCGTCTTCCACAGGCCAAGCGCGTTATCTTCCTTAACGTATTTCAAATCAAGACATTGCGGGGACTTCTCTCAACCGCGTAGCAGTAGTAGTGGTAGCACTAGCACTAGCACTAGCAGCAGTAGCAGTAGCATTATCACTATATCTAGCACTGGCAGTAGCAGTAGGAGTAGCAGTAGCAGTAGCAGTAGCAGTAGCAGTAGTAGCGGTAGGAGTGGTAGTAGTAGTAGTATTACGGAAGAATATAGTTAACAGGACCAAATATTGTTACTATAAATAGGGAAATATATAGGTTTTTGTATGGACCGTAGGTCCTATACCTATATTCCTCCGTAATAGTAGTGGTAGTAGTAGTAGTAGTGGTAGTAGTAGTAGTAGTAGTATTTAGTAGTAGTAGTTGTAGCAGTAGTAGCAGTTGTAGCAGTAGTAGTAGTAGCAGCAGCAGTAGTAGTGGTAGTAGTAGTAGAAGTAGTACTAGTATTAGTAGTAGTGCGTAGTAGTAGCAGTAGCAGTAGCAGTAGTAGCAGTAGTAGTGGTAGTAGTAGTAGTTGTAGTATAAGTAGTAGCAGCAGCAGTAGTAGTAGTAGTAGTAGTAGTAGTAGCAGTAGTAGTAGTAGTAGTAGTGGCAGTAGTAGTAGTAGTAGGAGTAATAGTAGTAGCAGTAGAAGTAGCAGTAGTAGCAGTAGTAGTAGTAGTAGTAGTATAGTTGTAGTAGTAGTAGTAGTAGTAGTAGTATAGTTGTGGCAGTAGCAGTAGTAGCAGTAGTAGTAGTAGTAGTAGTAGTAGTAGTAGTAGTAGTAGTAGCAGCAGCAGTATTAATATCACGGGGGGACATACCACTCTGACAAAAAACATAAGGGCAATTTTTAAGACAAAAAATATAAGGGACAGTTGGAAACACCAAGCCATGGGGTACTGTTATCGTAAACCTAGTAATGGTATATACGTATCACCATATACCTATCCTGAAAGTGCTGAAAGAATCATTGGTTGATCCGGGGATACTTAGTTATCATCCCCCCACGGATGCTCGGGATTTCGCGCAATTTTTCCCTTGAAGAATTTTGGGGGGTTTGGGCGAGAGCTCGTACAGGCCGAAAAATCGAGATATTTTACATTTGTTTATACTATGGTATTTTTGGTACTTTTAGCTATATCAAGAACTGCTTGTTGAGATCATTATCATAGATAAAGCTCTTCAACAGGTGGAAACAAAACAGTTACGTACTCCGAGTGCTACTTGTGATGAGTAGACGAACGACCTAAAAAAATAGAAGAATAAATAAAATAATCTTGGTACAAAGAGACAATACGTGATCTCGCTGGGAATCGGACTCCGGCCGTCGTACTCGTAGTTTTTATTCGACTGTTGGCCTACTTCTCAAAATTGCCCTTATATTTTTTGTCAAAGTGGATAGAAAATAGGACCTATGATACACAAAAACATAATCCATGTCGCTTCTTTTTTATCGACAAGATTTTGCCCTATCTACTGAAGAAGTGCATTAAAGCAGCAATGAGAAGTTTTGAATAATTAAAATATTGACCCGCGTAATAGATGTTGTGGCAGCAGTCGCGGTAGAAATGTGGCGAAGAATCAGCAACAGCAGGAGTGATGGTGCAAACTGCGGTACAGTAGGTATGATAGCAACAGGTGCAGAGCTAGACGCCGGCTACGGCAGGAGTGCACCAGACAATTTCGCAGGCTCAAAAGTTGTGGTGACCTCTGCTGGCCGAGCCGAAAATCTGGCTTCATGAAGCACGCAGACTTCATCCGATGAGCAATTCCATGGCCCAGGCATGCGAAAATTTTGATTGTAAGGCCACACGATACAGGGTAGCTCCTCAGCTGATAAGCCACATCAAGGCCAGTGATAGTGAAGATAAAACGTCCAACCCCTTTCGAGGCGTTCTACGATAATAGAGGTTCACCCGAAAAAACCCGAGTCTCCTCACTCGAGGAGCTCCATACCTCGCCCGAAAACTGACCTCAGCAAGAAAATAAATCCTTTGCCAATGAATAATTCCCTGGCTCAAGTACACAGCAACGTCATTCTTCGAAACAAGATTGGTACTACGACCTTTTCAGGTGAAGGAGCGCCGTCATTCAGATTTGTTTTAGCGGAAGAGTGCTATGTCTATATATCGTCGGAAGCGTCTATCGTACGACGCGTGAGTAGTAGCAGGAAATACAGGAACAAACGTATAGTAGTAGTATTGTACTTGTTGGGATAACTATGGCTATTTCCAATATTTTGTATGGCGTGGTTGCGCCACTCGATGTTGTATTTGTTGTTGTGATTGTTGTGACTTTCTTCTGGCTGTTGTTGTTGTGGTTATACTTGCTGGCGTCAGTGGGCTTTGGCTGATGTTGCCGTCGTCGTGGTCGTGATCGTGGTCGTTACTGCTGATCTGACATAAACAGCTCTCTGCCAGACGATAACCTGTGATCTGTGGTCACACGAAAATGCACAAGTAGGTCTACAGTTTGGTACGAAGCGAAAACCGACACTGAACCCAGGCGGGGCATGGTGCATACATCGCAGCTGATATGCACAACTTGCTGTACGAGCGCAAACAGGAGGAACATCTATTCCACGTTCGCCAACAAAAACTAAGCATGACATGCTACGACTGTATTGCAAGCGCATGCCTTGTGGCGGTGTGGGATATATGGCGGCCTATACCATATCAAGTTTGGTGCCTGCCATCAACTGTGTCAAATCTGTGAGAGCCCTGAGCGAAAATGACTTCCTTCTCGGAACAAAACACCGAGCGAAGGGGTCACCGGGAGGGGCGGGAGGGCGGGGTACTCGGGCATTGCTTGATGTAGTCATTTGACCATGGACCATGTAGCTCTTTGGAGACTGAGCAGGCGGTCGTGGGAGGGGGGAGCGGGATATACCGGGGAGGAGAGCCAAGGAAGGAGAAATGCCGATGGCGGGGGGGACGAGGTAAAAATAACGAGAGACAAGTATTACGAAAGGGTTGTGGTGGCGCTTTTTTGACGAACCGTTTCGGACTTGGGGGTCCTTAACACAAATCGTTGGAGTGTCCTCGCTCGTAGCGGTGTTCGATACATTGCACGTAAAAACCTGATGGACTTTCTTTGTAATCCATGTAGAACTCCATAAACTGATATAGACGCCGTTACGTGGTGCCAGTCGATGCGTAGACCAGAAGTCGCGGCTCACAACCTAAAAAAACGAGGCTCATGACCTGAAAGAACGAGGCTCATAACCTGAAAGAACGAGGCTCATGACCTGAAAGATTGAGGCACATGACCAGAAGAATATTGTATGTGTTGAGGCTCTGTCTTTGTGAAGAGAGGTATCAGAGGTGGCACCGAAGTGTCTGTGAAAAACACTTGTAAGAAAGAAAAGAGATGGTTTAAAATTGGCGTCTAAGTGGCCATGTTAGAAGGAATCTTGATGTCAGAGATCAAGAGGAGAAGAGGGAAGGAGAGGAGCATAATAAGAAGTTGGAGTAGGAGTAGGAGGAGTAGGAGGAGTAGGAGGAGTAGGAGGAGTAGTAGGAGTGATCGAGATAGGGCTGACCTTCGCCTGATCATCCGGTACAATCATGGAACAATGCCCACTCTACGAGCAGTTCAAGTTGACCTCTGACATAGAGCAATGCTCACTATACGGGCAGTTGGGTTGACCTTATCATCATGGAACAACACCCACTCCACGGGCAGTTCAATTTGAGTCAGTCTGCTGGTTAGTGTACTGGCGGATAGTCCGTCCTGTAGCAACATTCCTATGGGAACAAACTTTGGTAAGCTAACTGCCTGGCTTTACGCGTATTGTCAAGGTCTCGACAGAGGTAAGTTGAACATACAATAAACTGAGCTATTAATAGCTGCATGAAAACGACCTTGTAATCTTACAGCATGTTGTGTTTACTCGGTATCCATACTAAGATATTCGTATACTCGTATCAATACGTGCTGTCTGCACATACTGAACATACTGCGTATACATCACAATAGGTAGGTATATGGATCTCAACATCCATACGCTGACAGTTAGGCCTCTGGTGGCTTTCCTCAGACGCTAGGTGTCGGCAAAGCCGTCAAACTCTCGAGCAAGGGCTCTCATGCCTTTTGCGGTGTATCTCTAATATCGCAGAGTTGTCAGACTGGGTGCAGTGTCGAAACCTCTGGGCGATTGCGTGGGTCGGCGATATATATCAGCCCAGGCTAGAAAATACTAGGGTAGAGCACCATATCATGAGATACCCGCACCGAACTTCACCGAAACGAGTCGCACGACACGCGGGTGTGGCGTGATTACACCACTCATCATACGGCACGCTCGCGCCTCATAGAAAGCGGTGGTCGAAAGTACCACACATTACTGTCATTCTGTGTCATCGTTCTGTGTGGGTCTCATGACGTGCGGTGCGTGAAGTACAGGGGTCTTTTTAGCTCCGACATTGTCAAAGGCTCCTTTTTACTCAGGAGGCTGTAATACATCCCCTACCCAGCAATCCAAGATCAGAAACACTTGTGAGCTACGACGCAAGGTGCGCTATCAAACGGGATGGTTGCACCAAATTGTACCAGGTATGCGAATACACAACCGTACGCAAAAACGGTGGGCAGCTTTTCCGTAGAAGAGTCCTGTGTAGTCAGTAGTGAGATGTCTGAGGTTGAAGAGCATCATCTATATATATGCTGTATAGCACAGCTTTCAGAACAATTGAAAACCGGGGGCGCTAATAAAGAGGGATATCCCCGGTGGACTGGTAGGTAGTCCGCGCGCCTATCAAGATCAATTTCGTGGGTTCAAGTCACACCGAGTGCATGCTCAGGGGCTTTTTCTTCCAAAGAAGAAATTGATTAGCGGAAAGCGCGAGAGCTTGAGTTAGCTAAAATTCGATGAAGATCGACGAGCAGTGGAAATGCTGAACCTTGTGCGCGATGAAAAATAAAAGCACGTACCGGGGGGGAGAAGGGTAGACACCTGTGACCATTGCTTGTCCAGAAGGGCGTCAAGGGTAACACCTCCTACGAACTAGGCTGGAAGGTGAAAGTGATGATTAAAAAATACATGAAAACACAATCAGGTATGCTTTTGCGGGATTTGACAAACATGAGGTGTACATCTCCCCCCCAACCCCTACCGTATGGGTCGAGACATTGGTGCTGTTATCTAAATACAAGTTCGACAGACAACAGGCGTTTTACGATAGAGGTTCACACTTTTTTTTCTGAGGCTCCTCACTTAAGGAGGAGCTCCATACTGGTATAACAGTAAGCTATCCAAAAGCTGACTTCTGCAAAAATTAGATTGCATCCTGATAAATAATAATCCCAGATGGCCCACGCACAGAAAAAAGTAAGTTTTCGAAGCAAGATTGCAAATTTCGTCACAGTACCAGTACCAGTCATCGGGACAGAGTCCACGACTCGCCAGCACCAGTAATTTTCGATTACTCAGTCCACAGGGTACCTAGGGGCCTCAAATGACTGAGTCCCGCCAGCCCCAAGGGTACCTGGAGGCTGGAATGACTGAGTCCCGCCAGTCCCTAGGGTACCTGGAGGCTGAAATGACTGAGTCCCGCGAGTCTCAAAGGTACCTGGGGCCTGAAATGACTGAGTCCCGCCTGTCACAAGGGTACCTGGAGGCTGAAATGACTGAGTCCTGCCAGTCCCAAGGGTACCTGGGGGCTGAAAGGACTGAGTCCCGCCAGTCCCGAGGGTACCTAGAGGCTGAAATGACTGAGTTTCGCCAGTCCCAAGGGTACCTA
>JBBMHQ010019559.1:0-17605 GCA_037834295.1 Postelsia palmaeformis
GTACCGTGCGTACCGTGCGTACCGTGCGTACCGTGCGTAACGTGCGTACCGTGCGTACCGATACATCTGCTCGCACGCAGTACGAAGAGTGGCTATTTTTTGTACGTACGTAAAGCTTCCGGGAGCAAGGGCCGGGCGAAAATGAATAAGGTCTCTCGAAGTTTTCTTCACCGAAACGACCAAGCTGCCAATTGCGGTGGTGTGTCGTGGAAGTACAGCTACCGTGCGAGCAACAACAACAGTTAATAATATTGTCAGGGACGAGGATCAACTCTAGGGTGCCCAATGCGGTGTGCTCACATCGAGTACTCGGCGGACAGGCTGGCGGCTTCTTCGGCGTCCTCGAGGGCTTCCGCGTACTTCCGGATTTTGATGTACGCGGCGGAGCGATTGGCCAGAGTGACATGCCTCGATGGGCTGTTGCTTGACAATTCCAGCGCACGGTTGTAGCAAGAAACAGCTTCTCTGAACGCACTTTCCCGTCCGTACAAGATGCCTGCGGTAGCGAGGGGAAGCGAACGTAGATTGTGTGTAACAACGTCCTTTTGCGCATCGCTATTATGAGTCGATTCTACTCGTGCGCTCGTTTTACTACGCTGGGTCGTTTTTACAGCATGATCCTTTCATATATATTTCGAGGTCTTGCGCGGTTTTTGAAGGTAGTTATGGTACGTACCTGACAACTCTCTGCATTCCACGTACGCACGTACACACCATCCAAGGTGCCAGATAGGGATAATTTTGTGTGTCTACTGGTGTACGTTGGTTATGAGGAGTAATCCACTATTAATAGTCAATACTCTACGCAGGGGGCCTCTCAGGCTGGTTTGTACAATAACTAAATCAAGCTGCCAACTCTTTTAGAACTATTCTAGCGTTGTTGGGGAGAGACAAACCACTTAGAATGGGTGTGGGACGAAATTGCAGTACACTACAGAACACCCAACAAGAGACAGAAAATATGGGCCAGCCTGGATTTCTTGTTCGAGAATGGGTGCGTTCAACACTACCTGGTATGAAACTTCAGACAAACGACTGCTGAGTTTATCAAACTCCTGTCAATCACTCTCCCTGGCTTTCTCATTGCTCGTTTTTTCAGTAGGTGTCTTGTACTGTAGCAAATGTGGCGAACGACGCGCTTTCGCCGTCATTATGTCCAACCTCTGCGAAAACCAACCCCTCGGTGGTTCAGGTGATAATAACTCCTACATCAAACCCTTCTATACAAAAAACAAGTGGCGAGCAGATATGCACAATGCACTACGCATTGCCAAGCAAACCGCGGAGGGTGCGTACAACCCCTCCCACGAGTTGAGCTGGTAGACTAAAGGTGACGATTACCCCTTCTATTACACTCCATTGTACATGAACCTCCAATAAGCTCTCCAAAAACTCCGGGGAGCATTCTGAGGAGTCTACCGGTGTTTTTGACTGTCCCGGCGAGTAAAACGCGGATATTCGGCCAAGAAATCAATTCAGTTCCCGTACGTAGCCCCACACGTATTTTCCCATGGTCGCTGGTCTAAATATGAGTCTAATTTCAAGAATTTTGTGCGGGAGTGCAGTCCTAACGGCGTTACATACCTAGTATTAGTACTCCGAATATTACATAACAAATCGAACAAAAAATGTAACATTTGCATAAAGGCAGTGTATTGCGTATGCCATGTATTTAGAGTGTTTGTGGGGGGCGAGTATTCGGACGGCGGCGTCTAGAAGAAGAGTACATGTTGCTTGTTCCCTTACCACGATTCCTGAAGAGCGTCGCTCTCTTCTCGTTTACCACACGCACGAAGGCCAATGCGATCTCTTTCAAAACCGCGTTATAACCTGCGAGGAAGGGAGAGGTCGTTATACGTCATCGTCATCATCATCACGCGACGAAGCAAGTGGTCGTCGGTGGTATCACGAGTCAGGTACTGCCGCCGCAGCCACCCACAGACATACATTAGCCATTGGTAATAAGCCCGCAAGACGGGAGACGCCCCGTTTTGTTGATTAGTCAATTTACGTACAAACTCGCCTGTAAACAGCAGTACGAGTATAGTCATCACAACACATATGATGCCGTGTGGATACTCGTACGGGTATGCGAGCACGAGTACTGCTGGTGCGAGTATTAGTAGTACAGCAGTGGTCGGAGAATAAGCCGCATTACCGTAACTTTACGACAGGAGCGAGAAGCTCGTACTTTGCATGTATGTCCTGGAAAATACTCCGTTGAAAATAGCACACGCGGCCGATTTCCTTCCTTGTATACGGAGACGGCCGTCTAGTCAACGCAAAGCAAACACCAGTAACTCCTCAAGGGGGCCGAGATGTATGTATCATACGATGGCGGTATTTGGTGAGATCGGCGTAACTACCCAGGCACCTGGTACTTACTACAGAAGTAAAGTAGTTTGAGCTGTTCACGGAACTTAGGATGACGCGGCACATGATATCAGCGACGCGTAATTTGTTCATAAATTTCACTACCAGGTCCTTTATAAGCAGGAAGTTGGCACCAGCCGTACGCTTGTGTTGGTGCGAGGGTCATCGACAAGTTTCACAACCGGGTGACCAACAATTGAACTTAGATACCATCTCTCCCTCAGTTCGAACGTTCTAACAACCGCACCAGACCTGGAGCTCCTTCTGTCAGTCCGGTGAAAGCCCCTCTCCTCCGGTGCTCTTCAACCACCGCATGAAACTTCGCATCCGCTGCAAACATGATTGCGGCGCCACAAGGAGTGTGTGTTTAGCAAGTAGGCAGGTCAGTATCGGTACGTCGTCCGCGCGAGCGCGGGGTGGTATAACGAACGACAGCAGAATCATGCCCCTGCCGCACCAATCGTGTACCCCAACCGCACCTACGAGGTCTTGATAGTCGAAGTCTCGGGTGGGAGGTCTTCTCGCCGGGCTCGGGAGGTAGTTGGGAAGGTTCTTGTTTCCAATCATGCCGAAGAAGTTTGGTTTTGGGCGCCGCGTTTCCTCACCATGACACACGTCGTAGGGATGGTGGCACCGACACAAGCGCGGAAGAGGAGGAGGAGCCTAAAGGAAGGTGGACGGTGATATCTGCGGCTCGAGCCTAGAACGGAGGCAGGAATAGATTAGATCGCTTTTCTTCGCCTACTGGTACAATAAAAGGACAAGCGCTGCTGCTGCTTGTAGCGTATTGCACCCGCGAGAAGACAATCATTGGGATACGAAGAACAAAGAACGGCATAACGACGGCCAGAGAGGCCGCACATTGGTCGATCGTTCGAACGTCGAACTTCGAAGTGTGTGAACCGGAACTTAATTTAGTCGGCAAATAATTGTTTTTACGTTACACCGCATATCTCCCAAAACAAGAAAATGTAATAAATACGTTGGAAACCCTTTATGTGTCATTTTGGTGCGCACTGCTGCTGCCCTTGACAGAGAGAACCATCGGCTGGAGCCTGATGGAAGAACCAGTTCCTGGTCACTAGCACACCTTTGCCGATTGGATGCGTCGATAATCCCCCCCGCCTTGAGCCTTGACCGCGACGAAGTGAAGCCTGTGAAAACCAGGGTAAAAGCTTACCAGATCAACCGACGGCACCATCATACTGAATACCTGGTACCTGGTACTCAAGACCAGGACCCTTACACTTTTCCGACAGCTAGGAGGATGGGTTTCAGCCTGGCAAGCGCGGTCGCCGCGGCTGCCGCCATGATGACTGCGAGCAGTCTAGCCCCCCACGTGCACGCCTTCGTGCCGTACTCGACGATGACGGTAGGCCTGTCGCCTTTTCGTGGCTCCCCCATCACGGCAGCAGCAACTGCGCAGAAACCACGATCCCGCCGCGCTGCGAGTCGAACCTCGGCAGCATCATCACCATCATTAGCAGCAGCAGCAGCAGCAACAGGAGGAGTAGTCATGAAGGTGGCAGCAACGCAGCCTCAGCAGGACTCTTGGCAAGACGGGGGCCTCAAGACTCGCGACATATTCAACGCGCTGTCGCAGGGAGAGATCGGGAAGCGCACGTTTACGCAGGCTTTGGCGAAGCGAATGGTGGCGAAGGCCACGGGCATGCGGCAGGACTACGAGCTGGAGGGCGAATCTGCGTCTCTGGCTGCTGCTTCCTCGGCGGCCGTGGACACAACGGACTTGAGGTACTATACAACAATTAGAACCCCGGTACATACCTGGTATATATTGCGAATAGACCTATACGTGAGCGTAGCACGTGCCGGTGGTACGTATAGCTTCTATTGCTGCTGCGTGTGACGGGAGATGCCTGCTGTCTTATCTTGTCACAGTCGTTCACTCTCTCGTTCGTGTGTTCTCCGCTCGTAATATTCTATTTATACTCTTGTGTATTTAATACCAGGTACGCAAGTTCGTACTGCTACGTACTATCAATACTGTTTTGTTGTATCCCTGTTCATATGATGATGTTCTCACGTTCTTACCTCACGAGCTCACCTCCCTGAAAACCTGATTGCGGTCACTATACAGGCTGTAGGAAGAATACATGTCGATGAGAGAAGAGGAAACAGACGAGTACGAAACAGTGCGCACGGCAGTACCATACGAGCCCGTAAGGGAAACGGTACCAACGAGCCGTGGTATGGTATGATTATGTACTTCGTATGTACACTCGAGAAAACAGGAAGGAAAAAGAAGAAAAACATGAAGCGAGAAAAAGGGCGTCCTTGTTGTGTTTCCAATCAGAGTACTGCTGCTGTAGTGCGAGCCGGCGTCCTCGGTGGCTTGGCAGGTAGTCCGCGCGCCTATCAAGATCAATTTCGTGGGTTCAAGTCTGACCGAGTGCATGCTCGTAGGGGCTTTTTCTTGCATAAAATAAATTGGTTAGCGGAAAGCGCGAGATCGTGAGTTAGCTACATTCGATGAAAATTGACGAGCAGTGGGAATGCTGAACCCTATGCGCGTCAAAAAATATAGGCACGTACCGGGGGGTGAGAAGGGTAGACACCTGTGACCACGGCTTGTCCAGAAATTCGTCGAGGTTAAAACCTCCTACGAATAAGGCTGAAAAGTGAAAGTGATGATTGACAAAAAAAAGAGAAAAAAAAAGTGCCGTTTGTGTACCTGGTATACAAGGGACGGTGCGGACAATGGACAGCATCGATTATAATATCCCGGCAGCCGTGGAGTGTTGGAACGGGCAACAGTACGAACAGCAACAAAGACAACAAAGTACTGTAGGATTGGAAGTGGTAAACGTGTTAATAAACATACAGATATGTTGACGCACGCACGGCAGCAGACGAGTAGTATAAATAGTACAGACAGCGCGGGGCAGCGTGTAGGCGGCAGCACATATATCAGCACACAAAACAATATCAACGGGCAAGACATCATCACCGCGATCTGACATTACGTCGGGCAGCTGTGAAGTGTTTTGAAAGGGAGCATACCCACGCCTTGAAAACCGATAACCGGGGGAGGAAGGCGCCCAGTGATGCCAGATCCCACCGCCTGTGAAAGCAGTAGCGTTTTCGACATGACATAGCTTCGACATAATGGTACCTTGTACACAGCAGTCCACACAGTTTCTTATTTTCTTTACATTTCCGGGGCGGTCGGGGTCTAAAGTTGGAACTACATCATCATTCCCAGAATTTACCCAAGGGGTTGGGGTTGAGGATAGGGATTATATCCTCATTCCGAGAATTTTCCCAGAAAAAAGGGGTTGAGAGTTGGGATTACATACGGATAGAATGATATTGCGCCCATGCCGCACGACTCCTTGCACTGTGACTTGCACGCGAACATCGACGTGTATCGCTCCCCTATCAAGAAGATGCCGTTGCTGAAACCGTCTGAAACCGTCTGAAACCGTCACTTTCTTGAGCGACTATTTCTCCCCTCTGAAGTCCCAGGAGGGTTAACCCCTTCAGGACTGCAGTCCCGTTCAGGCGACAATGCTCTTGGAACTTGACGGGTTTGTCCCCAAATCGGGACTGCAGTACTAAAGGGGCCAAGATACAATCGTAGGGGCAGGGCAACCCGATAATTTTGTTTTTTGGCACGCCGTGGATAACATGTTTTACTATTCTTATGTTCATTTCGTAAAGCACGCGGTGGGGAGAGATACGCCTGAAGTTTAACGGTTACCTCTATCCGCGCGGCCTGTGCTTGCCCTTTGCTTCTTGCAGTTCTATGGAGTCTTCTTGGAACAAGCGAGGCTATGGCTCCGCGATCAGCCGATCAGCGGAGGTCTGGGTTTTCGGCGCTAAGATTCTGTTCAAAGAGATCAGGCTCCGAAAGGTGAGCTTCGTTTTATCTTCCTGAGGCCTCCTCTATGGCTTCGCAATAAATAATATACATCTGGTGCAGTACCTCAGCCGAATGCACCTTGTTTTTCCAGGCAGAGGAGGTGCAATAATTTTTCCTTCTTCTTGTTATTTGTGGGGTGTTTTCGACCATGGGCAAGCCGTATCAGTCTACTCAATAATTTACAAGTGTACGGGTGTCTCCACGCGTGAGCGATCTCACCAATAAATTGGAGGAATTGCAAGTGTAATTCGTTTCCGCGACGTTTCCGCGACCCCGCACGCACAGGTTGGTGCCGGCACCAGGAGCTACTATTCATACTGCTCTTGCTGCGACCGTTTTCGCAGCCTTTTCATCAGAGGTGCAGCTATTGTCGCTGTGCCCGACTGCTGCAAGGGAGTCCAATACCGTTTGCTTGTCCATTTCGCCTGTCCGTTTAGCTTGCTACTTGGCCTGCTTTTTAGCTTGCCCATTGTTCTCTCCTTTTTTCTTTCCATTTCGCTTTCCATTTTCTTTGCCCATTTTGCTGACCATCTTGCTTTTTCCATTCTGCCGATTTTTCTCACCCTTTTGGTTGACTTTTTTTGTTACCGTGGTTCGTTTGTGATGGTACTGGGAAAAAGGTGGAGGATGCCGCGGAAAAGAGCGAGAAGAGAGCCGCGATCGCGGTGCAGCTTAAGGAGGGGCTCTTGCGGCTAGGCCCCACGTTCATCAAGCTGGGCCAGCTTCTGTCCACACGGTGCGTGTGGTATCGCGAACGAGGTGGTACAAGCGGATGAGGATCGTTTATTTGTCATATGTGTTGGTGCATATGAGAGTATCCATGGTGGTGGTTGTGTCGGTTCCGCGTCTGTGGGTGGTCGTCCAGCATGCATAGTGCGTGAATGGTTTCATCAGTTCGGACAGATCAGATAGATCATCCCAGTTCATGATCTGAAAAAATATTTCAGGGAAGATGATCTGTATGATCTAGCTCGTGTTGCCGGGTTGGAACCCGTATAACCTGCATTATCTATATAGCACACGCTTCCTTGGGTTGGATCTGTACTATTACGGGGGACCATAGTACGTAGGACCAAATATTGTTAGCGAAAATGGGTAAATATATAGGTTTTTGTGTGTACCGTAGGTCCTAGTTAATATGCCCCCCCGTAATAGTATGCATCTGATCCTGCACCGCCTCTCAAAATGGCATCTTAGGATTCATATCATCTTTCTGTAGATGATGGTGATATAATAGTGATTCGTCCGGCGAATGAAATAGCTTGATAGCTCTCACGAGGTTGTTTGCGTTTGGGGTGGCCAGGAGGAGGAGGAAGGAGGGGGGGGAGGGTGTACTCATTTCCATGCATGGCCGTTGTCGTGTGGCCATAGACCCTCGCATCCTTACATGGGTGGGACGGAGCACGCTGGGGTTTCGCTGACCAGGAAGATGATGCTTGCACCAAGTGCGAAAAGCCGCGAGGTGCTCGGCGAGAGGCATGGGGGGTGAGCTTCATACTAGTCAAGAACCGCTTGTGAGTCGTACCTTTTCCGCCTATGGAGACGGAGAGGATGTGCATCCATGCCATGCACGACCGTAGTCTCATCCCTGCAAGGCCGGGACGGAGGACGGTTTTCGGGAGCTCAATCGTCGTGGGGGAAGTTTCCTCTGACATGATTTGTTAATTCCGCTCGCAGAGACATCGAGAGGTCGAGCAAGGAAGACAGGCAGGGAATAACTTGGCGCAGATATTTGTCTTGTTTGCGACTCCCTTGCTCTGAGGAGAAGAGCGATGGCCACTTGAGGCGAAGCACACCACCTAAACCAAAGGTTGTACGGGTCGTTATAGTATCGACATCGCGCGCTTGCACCGAGGACGGGCTCACTGCCGTGCGATCGAGCCATGTCGGCCTCACTTTCGCCCGCTTTGAGTGCAGGGCAGACAGACAGCCTCGTTTCCTCCTTCGGAGCAATGCTCTTGTAGGGGAGGTGGCTTATTTTTAGTCCTCCTCCTCACGCCGAGAGCTCAGTATTTCGCGGAAGATAACAAAAAAACTCGAAGAAACTTTTCTTCGCGCCAAATAAACCAAACACTTCTACGCTCTAGTCTTACAGCAATCACGCTAGTACTATACTTCGAAGTAGATGTGTAAAACTAGTAGGTAGTTTCCTCGATAAAGATGGTACTTTTCGGGCAAGATATTTTCTGAACCACTTAAGGAACTCCTCATCGACTTTGAGGAACTGCCCAATATCGCTGGAGAGAATGATTTTTGTTTTTCCCGTGTGTGTTTTTTCGATAAATCCTCCTGAAGACATGGGATTGTTCACCCGTTTAGATTTCTCGGTTTTGCTCTCGAGATCAGGTCTTGGACGAGTTTCAGCGTTTTAGCGTTTTAGAGCTCCTCAGGTCAGGGCCTTCAAAAAGTATCAGGTTCACGTCTCTCGTAGCATGCATGGGCAGCTGAACCGGTCATAAAAGTTTGGCTCAAATCGTGCAACCTTCACCCCGAGATGGGTCTTTGCCCTCTGAGGCACGCTCCCGACCTGCGGTGCCCCAGAGGAACCGTAACATGTCATCGGGACCGAGCACGATTGCTTCAATCGCTCAAGATCCCCCCCTCGACGGCTACCATTCATTGGGGAGCCACGGGTTCAGACTTCGATTTTGTTTTCATGCAGTCGTTCCGGCCGCCTCCCCCGGTCCTGGCGCTTGCTTGAGTCCCGCATACCAGGTATCAGGTATCAGGTATCAGGTACCAGGTATCAGGTATCAGGTATCAGGTACCTGGTATCTGGTATCTCTTTTGTTTATGGCCGCAACACCTGTACCGGGTATTTTATGCCGTTTTAGGACCTAGACATGGCGACATTTTGTTTTTGACCAGCGTGTGTGTGTGTTTTTTTCAGTCGACCGTCGTTTGTGGTGTGAGCGCTCCAGTTGAGATGTCTAGTATCGTGCAGAGCGGGTCGGGGTGCTTGTCGTGCAACTGTCTGCGCTGAAGGTCGGTTCGGGTACTCTAATTCTGTGTTACCCTGCGGTAGACCTCCCCAGCAGCCCGGGTTTCTTGGTATTGAGCCATGCCTCGGTAGGGGTGCGCCTGCAATTTTTCCGGAGACGACTTGTACAGCACGCCCTTCATTGTTGTCATGTGCGTCGCCGTAGGCGGTTATCGTCGTCACGTGCGCCGCCGCCATCGGTGGCCTTCATTTAGCGAGGAAAATTGCACACCTCAGGGTAGACCATGATCTGTGCTGTAGATCATCTATCTGGTTCCTCATCTGCCGTTGTGGCCGGTTGTGCAGGATCTGCGTGGTACTAGATCCGGCGCAGGAAATCCGTGCCAAGATCATGCAGATCATACGTTTTTCTCCCCCACCCGTCAATATGATCTATACTCATAGAGATCAGGGATGATCTATATGCTTTGGAATATCTACAGTAGATCTTGAACTGTCGGAATCGATCATCTATCTATCAGAGGTGTCGAAAGTCGTACCAGGGGTATAGCTTCAACGTGATAACCACCTTAGTCTACCTGGAGCGTCCACGGTGTACCGCAAGGTTAGGGTTCCTCCCGAAGATTTCGTTCGTGGTTTTGGCATTGGAGCTGCTCTCGATGCGACGAGTTTGGCGTGCGACTCACGGCCGCTAATGGACGCGTGGGTGTATTCTAGTTTTTTTTCTCCGGCTCCTGAGTGTTCGGTGGCACACACTGCTTTATGTCTTGCCGAACGTATCGTCTCGCCGGGCTTCGCGTTTATGTAACCGTCGAGTTTGTTTTTTTGTTCGAGTGTCGTCGTACGGCGCGTAATTCATTAACAATACCACTATCACCACCACGACTATCACCACCACGACTATCACCACCACCACTATCACCACCACCACCACCACCACGGCCAATAGCTTATCACCACCATTACGGAGGAATATAGTTAATAGGACCTACGGTCCACACAATAAACTATATATTTCCGTATTTATAGTAACAATATTTGGTCCTGTTAACTATATTCCTCCGCGATAGTACAACGAAAGCAAAAACACCACTGTCACCACCCCTCCCTCTCCCACCACGAACAATAACACGTCACCATAACACGAAGCATCAGGAAACAACACCACCACCAGCACCGAGCAAGTAACAAGAGCCCCGCCTGCCACCTCCACCCCTACCTTTCCCCCTCGCCGTTACCAGGATCGACGTGGTCCCTAAAGAGTACATCAAGGAGTTGGTGGTGCTGCAGGATAACGTGCCCGGCTTCCCGTTCGAGTCCGCCAAGAAAATCCTGGAAGAGGACCTGGGGCAGCCGCTAGAAGAGCTGTACGACAGCTTCAGCACTGTGCCCCTTGCCGCGGCATCGCTTGGCCAGGTCCGTCAGCTCGTGATCTGTCTGTGTCCTCCCCTTAGTGCTGGTCGTTGTTGTTGTTGTTGTTGTTGTTGTTGCTGCTGTTGTTGTTGTGCCCCTTGGAGCTTGTTGCCGTCGCTTGGCTAGGTCAGCCAGCCTGTAGTCCGTCATGTCCCTTTGTTTGTCACCTCGAAAAGACAATCTACAGATAGGCAATCTACAGATAGATCATCTACAGATAGATCATCTACAGATAAAAATATCTGCATCCTTCATCTTCCGTTATGATATGACGTGCGGGGTCTGCAAAAGTACAGATCCAACCCATGAAACATGTGCTACAGTAGATCGCGCAGTTTGTACGGCTCCCACCCGGCAACATGAGCTAGATCATACAGATCATACAGATGAGGAATGTATCTGCCCTGAAAGAGTTGGACCAACTGGGGATGACCTGTAGGTGATCTGCCCGAGATTTGCTTGTCTTTGTTCACCGTCGCTTGACCAAGCCGGTCAGCCTGTTCTGTGCTGTAATTTAGAGCAGGAACGAGGGTTTAACTAAACACTGAAGGGATGCTTGATACGGGATATTCGTGTATTGTAAGCTGGGATGCAACCTTGAAAGGATCTTGAGGTAGCCGTTCTTCCCTGCGGTTTTTGTTGCCGTCGCTTGGCCGTGTGAGTCAGCGTGTGCTCCTTGTTGTCATTTATCGTGTGTTGTCTACGGCAGAGCATTACGCGCGGGCGCGGCTCCTCAGGAAAATGAGAGTACAGGAGAGTACACCTCCGACAGATCAGATAAATTGTCTACAAATCATTCCCATTTCGTGATTTTAATCTTCCAGGGCAGATAAATCACTGATATGTATGATCTGCATGATCTGTATGGGCTAGCTCATGTTACCGGGTGGGAGCCGTTTAATCTGCATGGTCTAGCACATGTTTCTTTTCTGGGTTGGATCTGCACTATGAGGCAAATCCTGCACAACCTCTCACAACGACAGGTGAGGAGCTATAATGCATGATCTATCTGTAGGTAGATATATCAAATAATTCGTGATCTGTCTGTCCAAGGTGTGCAGGAGTCGCAGCCAGGCAGGCAGGAAGTCGCCCGTGCCGCAACCCCGAAGGTCGGCGTGGTCAGCACCGCCACCCGCTTGTTTGTATCCACCAGGCCGGGGCACGTTCCTGCGAAAGAGTGAAACCTATCGAAAGCAGCCGTATGTTGTTGCGTGGTATGCATACATGTATTCCATTTAGTAGATTCTTTTTTTTCATGTTGCCGGGTTAGGTCTGTGGCATTTCCTAGTCGGCGTGTCAGATGGCGGTGTTGCAAATGCGTCGGTACCAGCTGCCAGGGAGGTATCAGCTTCCAGGTGGAAAAAAGCGCCACCGCCTCAATTCGAGTGCACTGGAACTGCGATTGCTGTAATTTTGCTTGTATGGTGATGGCTTGCGCGCGTGCGAGTGTGCGTGGGTCTGCCGTTTTGCCCACATGGTTTGCGTGGGTGAAACTGTGGGCAAGTCAAACTGTGTGCAAGTCTGTCGTTTTGCTTCTTCATGGTTTCGCTTCCAAGAGGACGTGGGTAGGTCTGTCGTTTCGTTTGTAAGGTTTGCGTCCGAGCAGCCGTGCGCTAACCTTGCTTTGCTTGCGCCTATCCCCCGCCCTTTTTCTTTTCGACACGGCTCACTTGTGTTGCGGCGTTTCAGGTGCACCTAGCGAAGATGAAGGATGGCGGGGACGTCGCGGTGAAGGTGCAGCGCGGCGGCCTCAAGGCCCTCTTCGACCAAGACCTACAGGTGAAACGATCGCCGACAGGGTTTAGAGGAGCGCAAGGCGTTCCGACAGAGGGAGTGCTATCAGTGCCTTGCGCGCGCGCGGGGTGTGCTACTGGCCAAAGCAACTCTTGTTTTGTCGAGAGTGCTAAATAGCTTCTGTTCTGTCTCGAGCGAAGGCGAATGAGCAAACTACGTTTTTTTTTGCCAAGGCTCATAGGAGGGAGAGCAACAAACTCAACGCCAGCTTGGATGCGCGATGCTTTGCTGTCCTTTTGTATCCGTTCCGAACTCACTTTCGTTTTTCGCTCGGACGTTTTCGGTTCCTTTCCTTTCTGTGCCGGGCCCGATGCACTATCCTCGGTGCTGTCAATGCACCGTTCGATTGAACGTGTAATGCGCCGCACCGGAACGTATATACCTAACCAGAGCCGTGTTGCGCGTGCTGCTTCATGAGCTTACCTTTACTGGTATAAACCTGTGTCCGAGCGTTGCTTTGAGAATTTTGCTTGGTGCTTGTTTGCTCGGTCTTCGCTGTGTTCGCAGAACCTCAAGCTGCTCGTGCGGATTTTTGACAAGCTGGACCCCAAGTTCGATGGAGCCGACAGGTGTGTCTTTTTGTTTAACAATCGGACGATAGTTGACAGAAGAGCCGTTGCGTCAACTGTTCTCGACGGCCTGGGAAGGCGGCGGCGACAGTGCTTGCATGATTTTGTTTCATGAGTTATGTTTACACTGTGATACCGTCCCGCGCGCTGTGCCGGCGTCAGCAGCAGCTGTTCGCCGTTTCTCTAGAACGGTAACAGCGAAACGGCTGAATTGTGAAACATAACTTTTGACAGATCAGATAAATCAGATAGATCAGATACGAGTAGATCATTTCCACTTGATGATAATTTAGATCTTTGAGGAAGGATGAATTCCTGATATGTAGGAACGAGCTCACGTATGTATGTAGCCGGATGGGAGCCGTGTGATCTGCATGATCTAGCACAATGTTTCCTGGGTTGGGGCTACTGTGCAGACCCTGCGCAGCATCTCACAATAGCAGCAGGGTTGTACCCACAAAAACAGATGACCTACAGCAGTAGATGGCGATTCTTTCTCAAGTGTTGGTGATATTCTTAGCGGTGGCGGCGCTACGACAGTGGCCTCTTACCTATCCCTCAGCCCAACGAAAGAAATTTAGTGGCGTGTTTGGTGGCCACCTCGAGGGCCGCTTCCAGTGTACTAACAACGCCTGGATTATCTCAGTACGAAAATCGTTTCACCTGCTTCTGTTTTCTTTCGATGATTGCCGTTGTCGCGCGGGACAGCGGAGGCGTTTTTGCTTGACATTTTCTGAGACGAGAACAAGGAAATGATGTATGCTATACCGGTATGTCGTATGTACGGCAGGGGTGGGCCAAATGCTTTCCGAGGCTGCTCCTTTCGTGAAGAACTCTAGATACCCCGACCTTGATAAAAGCGTGTTTTACTCTTTTACAGAAGGTGTTGGTCGTGTCTGTCGTATCCAGTACGATGTCGAGGCATTGCATTGCCTACTCTGCCCACTGCATAATGGCATTGCAGTATCTCTGTAGGGTAGTTTTGTGACCACAGAGCTTGTGTCTCTCTAGGATTGAAGAATCGGCACGGACACGGGTGGTGGGTGTCGACGGGTAGAAAGAGCGGTTAATTGTCGAGAGCACACACACCGTTAACCCGATGGGCCATCAAACCCATGGCCTGCGAGCTCTACATACATGGAAAGATAATGTAAAAAGATACCAGTACCTGGTACGATATTGGGCAGCTCCTCAGCTGAGAAGCCCCCATCAGTCAGGAATGAATATTTGCCTCATAAGGCAAACAATGTGCTACACCTTGTGTGGTATTAATAGCACACGTAAATAAAAAAGCTTGACGCGCTATTTGCTCGCAACGGCCGCGCTTCTGTGCTCTAACCCCACCCCAACTCGAGACGACGCGACGTGTCTAGCGGCGTCTTGAACCGCTTCCAGCGTACCGACGCGATTTTTGGAGAAATACTAGCCTTCGGCAGGTGTTAAGAGATGCCTGCCTCGCCCGTAGATGTTGGGAAAAGCAACACGGCCTTACTGGAGACGCGTTTGTCGCGTTTGCGAACGCACGGCTGGCATGATGGCATTCCTCGGGTGTGCCGCTTTGTGTCGCGTCTTTTGGGGTACGCACATACGTTGTGGTCAGCTCTCGGCAGTCAATCTTTCTAGCGTCTTCTGCCTGAAAAGTATCATGCTCGCGAGAACGGTTTTTCTTTTCTCTTCTTTTTCCGAGCCACATCAGCAACCCTCAGCTGCACCCCGGTTTCTCATTGTTCAACCCCCATCTTGCCGTTTTCTCATTGATCAACCTCCATCTTGCTCGGTCAACCTCCATCTTTACCGCTTTGTCCTTCGTCAATCTCTATCTTGGGGACTCGTTTTTCGTCGGCGCTGAACTCAGGGACTGGATTTCCATTTACGAGGAAAGCGCGAAGCTACTGTACAAAGAAATCGACTACATAAACGAGGCGGAGAATGCCGTGCGGTTCAAGAACAACTTCCAGGATACTTCCTGGGTTAAGGTGCGCAACTTTTCGATTTCGACGGCTGTTGGCAGTGTTGTCTATACCCTCCTCACTGCTCGAACATGCAATCGATTCCCGCTTGACGACATATGATCTGTATGATCTGTATGATCTGTATGATCTGTATGATCTGTATGATCTGTATGATCTGTATGATCTGTATGATCTAGCTCATGGTGCCGGGTGGGACCCGTGTATTCTGCACAAGGTCTCACTACGGCAGATGAAGAACTACAGTAGATGAATGAACTAGATCACGATCTATCTGATCTGTCGGAGGTGTGAAGTTTCTTGTTCTCGTAGGAGAGCGCTCGCACGGGAGACGGCAATTACATGAGGAAGAAATCACGAAACAAGCGTGGACCGCTGTGCTGTGTGGAGGACGTTGCTGTTGAGAATATGTCCCGCTGAGTGTAAGGTTAAACATAGAACGCTTGCCAGACCATACGCAATACCCCCAGAAAAATCAAGTCAGTGGGCATTTCGTAGAGTACTGTACCACCCGGCACTCGTGGGTAGGGCTACAGTATTAGCTGTAGGGTACCGATTATGGTTAGAGACGGGACTGAACGAGATGCACGTGGGCACACCAGCCAATCAGTGGGCTTGCTAACGGACTGCAAAGGGTCACGCAGCTTCTTTGGGCCGCCCCTTTTCTTTTTCACTGCAAGCACACCGTTTTCCTCGCGTGCTTTTTTTTGTCCTGGTTTGTGTTGCCTACTGCTGTCGCGTAAGTTTGTGGTACAGACAAACCTTACAAAAATGTCCACAAAAATTACCGAGCCAGACGTGGCAACGCCGAATGTTGTTGCAGTCATAAAACGGCGTGCTTGCCCCTCACTCCGAACCTGCTGATTTAGTACGGCAAGAGCGCACACCGACTTGACCACGGATGCTCGGCGAGAGCACACTGGCTCGACTGTTGCTGTATGATCAGCGCACCCGTGTGCTATCGCTCAAGTTATCTCCGCCGTCACGGCTGTTTGCCGACCCATTCCTCCCACAAGAAAGATTTCGAGCGGAAGGGGGTATCACCGGCAAAATTTCTGCTGCAGTCGGTAGATGCGTAGTCGCACTGTTCGATAATTTTTATATATATACCAGGTATGTATTTTTTCGAGTGGACATATGATACCTATTGCCATAGATAGTTCCTCGGGTCGTGTGATTGCAAGTAAGACGGGATGGTGTACCACAGAGCGGTCATACCGTCCCCTTGTGAGCTGGTACTGCGATGCACGTATTATTTCAAATACTTGCTTCGTTTCCTTCCGCGAAAACACTTTTGCCCTTCGCCTGTTTTTGTGACCACGGACTAAATAAAACCTCACAAAAAATGAGTGACGTGCACTCTGTGAGTACCTGATACTTTGTTCCGCCCTTGCTTGCCGTGGACAGGTGCCGGATGTGTATTGGAACCTCACGTCCGAGCGCGTTGTGACAATGGAGTACGTGCCTGGCATCAAGATCAACAACCTTGACGAAATCGACCGCCGGGGCATCGACCGCAACCTCTTGGCCAAGCGCTCGGCGGAGGCGTACTTGACGCAGCTCTGCCGCCATGGCTTCTTCCACTGCGACCCGCACCCAGGTTCGTGGAAAACGAATAACGCACGACTTTGTACGTGGGCGATATTGAAATCGCGACTACGGGGATATTCAGCAGCCATCCCCGGGTTTCAGGTCTTGCGTTTCGGGTTAGGGTTATGGGCCTAGGTGTCGGTCTCGGGACCTGTGATGACTGCACCGATGGTCTCGAGGGATTTGAGGTCTACGCCGGTTCAATTTGACGGGCTCTATGGCTTGGTATGATATACACTACGAGAGACGCGGTCGCGGGGCTTCGCTGTTGCTTCGCGCGCTGTTCTCACATTTTGTTCGGGTGGTCCGTAGGGTTTTGGTTCGCGTTGTGTTTTTCGCGCAACGCAGCGGGCTCGACGCGGCCATAAAATAGGCAAAGAGCTTGCCCCCCTAACGGCGTGGTTCCGCTGCGCGTGTTGGTCCGGTGGCCTAACACGAGGTCTTGTTTTTGTAGAGCAAGAAAACAACTTTGTATCAGAGTCTGCGAGTAACTCAAGTTGTTTCTTGTTTTAGCGCGATAAAAACAGAGGAATGTCTGGCCTCGAAGCAGCCGCACACTACTGAACCCCCTTTTTGTGTCGCGTCGAAACAGATATGTTCCTGCCTCTGTTGAAACTCGCAATATCGCTGCTAAAGCTGCAGAAATGATCCCACACTAATTTCAAGTACTCCGTCCTCCAAAAACGTAGATGCAAGTTCTAAAAGGATCAGCAGGTACTGCGAGTGCCGCAATAGACAACTTTTACGCTTGCTCGTTCCGCGTTTGTAGTTCGGCGGGACTTTTTGTGCCGACCGTGTTCCTCGGTGCTACACCGTTCGACCCGAATTGGCATGTTCTTCTTTCTTCGTCCGTTGTGCTTGTCTTGTTGAAGTTTTTGTTTTGTTTCGTTTTGTTTCGTTTTGTTTTGTTTTGTTTTGTTTTGTTTTGTTTTGTTTCGTTTTGTTTCGTTTTGTTTTGTTTTGTATTGTATTGCATTGTTTGCTGGTGCTATCGCTGTTACTGTTGTTGTTGTTGTTGTTGTTGTTGTTGTTGTTGTTGTTGTTGTTGTTGTTGTTGTTGTTGTTGTTGTTG
>JBBMHQ010019670.1:0-17603 GCA_037834295.1 Postelsia palmaeformis
TGAGTGGTTTTCTGCTTTCGGGAATGTTATGAGTGATCAACGTTGAAGCTCATGCTACACATTGTCGGATGGCAAAAAAAATAATAATAAATATTATTATTATGCTTGTATACCCATATCATTTATAGGTACTAACCCCGCGCAGAGTACGTGACACGCTAGTCTACTTAGCGTGGGGGGAAATACCAGACGAGACCTCCTCCCCGGCGCAGGAGGCCTCATCCAATCCAATACTTGCATTGAATGATCTGCGGTAGAGAAACATGGTGCAACAGAAAACAGAGAAGAAAGGAAACCGATCCTTCTTGCTATAAGCCTAAAATTGGGTAGCCGTTTGGTTAAACTTTCACCAGTAGTAGCCCAATGATGGAGTAAGGCCTCAATAAATAAATGTCGTCGACGACAGAAAGTTACGGGTCGTTGGTCGTGAATTCGAATCTCACGTCCATCATGAAAACGCGTTTTAACCCTTTTAGAGCTGATGTCCCGTTTGTGGGGACAGTCCAGTCAAATTCTAAGTAGTCCGTCCCCAAAACGGGAATGCAGTCCAAAGGAGTCAACCCCTTTAGAACCCCAGTCCCGTTTGGGAGAGAGACCAGCCAAATTCCAAGTAGTTTGTCCCCAATTGTCCCCAAAACGGGACTGCGGTTTTAAAGGGGTTAAAGAAAGTGAATGTATCATGTCAAGAATCTGATCAAAGCACTTTTGCTAGGTCCCCAGATATTGTGAAAAACTGCGGACTATAGGTACATACGGCCGCATACTACGAAGACCAAGAGGACCCCCCTGTTCCGAAGGCGGGGAGAGTGTTATTGGGCCTAGATTGGGCAGGCGATTGGTCAACCTCGCGCCGAGTACCCCAAATAACTAAGACCTCAACACACAACAGTTTATCTGCTGTATGCGCACGAAATCTTACTCCCTGAAATACTTACAGTAATTCCTTCATAAAATCTCCATATATATACTTCAATTGATCGCCGCCCTCATATCTCATGGCTCTTCTTGTGTATTTCGGTTGCTGTCACTAACGTTTTCATTTGCAGTCCCTAACGTTTTCATTTGCAGCACACGCTTTAATAACGCCTACTCTTAATTCCCAGGCCGTGTGCTCAAGGCTCTATCCCCACGCACACCGAGACTATCACCACGTACGTGAACATTACAGATCTTTGATCCCAGCCGCGGGGATTTCATTGGGGACACCACAACCCCGCGTCCAGGGGAAGGCACAGGTTGAGTCCAATCGCATACACATTGAATTAGTAACGCATGTGTCGAGGCTCTGTCTCTGTGAAGAGCGATGCCAGAGGGGGAACCGAACGAAGTGTCTGTGAAGATCACTTAATACGAAGAAGAAGGAAATATATGGTTTGAAATTGGCGCTTTCATGTGGCCACTACGGAAAGAGTATTGATCTCAGAGATCAAGAGGAGGAGATAATAAGAGAGGCGCGGAGAGGAGTGGAGTTGAGAGGAATAGAGTTGAGAGAAGTGGAGTTGAGAGAAGTGGAGTTGAGAGAAGCGGAGTGGAGAGAAGCGGAGTGGAGTGGAGTGAATGGAGTCGAGTGATCGAGGTAGGGCTAGTCTTTGCCTGATCATCCGGTACAGAGCCCATAGTATGCTACGGGCAGATGCATATTTACCGTGTTCCTTACTACTAATACTGTCTCTTGTAGTCATCCCTCTCTCCTGCTCCTCGTTGTCTCCTGGTGATTCCTACGTAGGATTTTGAAGCCCGGCACCCTCCTCGAAATGGCGACCTGTGTAGTCACCGAGACGACTACAAGTAGGCGTTGCTACATCACTCATTTCCTTCCCATCGACCCACCATCTGTCACCCCCACGACACTAGCTGCCAGCTGGTCGGCGAATATACTGCCCTCTACCCCGAGACGCCCAAAGGTTTCCACTGCTAAAGTGGCAAACTTGTGACTCCGTTCGTCAAAAGAACACATGTACCGGAAGGGCGTAGTGTTGGCGCTTGCGCGCCTCGGAGGTAGAGGCAGCTAATTCATCTTGTCACACTATTGTGTGTGCCACCTGGTATACAGGAAAAATCTTGTGAAGTCGATCGAGCAATGCCACGATGATAGGGGTGTCATTTTTGGCCCAAAAATTATTTCAATAATGTAATACGAGTACCAGGTGTTTGTTCTAGGACTACAGTACGTAGTGCATAGATATGTGGCCCGGGTTAGCGCGAACGGAACTTCCTGCGAAGCCATGCCGTGGCTGAGAGGTCTTAATACAAGGCACCACCCCAAGAAGGCATTGCTCAGCCCAAAGAGGCAGAGAGGGACAAAGAGTCGCATGTTATACAACGACACAACGACGTATTGTTAATGCGAAATAGCTTTCGATTTCCCCTGAATACCGTACATTATTCGTATACCAGGTATCATTCATCTCTATCCGCCAAAACTCATCATCCCGCACTCGCTGAAGCCACTAACGCCACGCTGGCACCCAAGCGCCTCCTTGTCCCCGGGTTTCCGACCACTCTAGATTCTTGGCGTTTTATCGGAAGATAAACTTATATCGCTAGTCTAACACGTGCGTTTAGGACGCCAGCTGGTTTGCGCTCACCAGAGAGCAACGGCGGCTTGAAAGTGGTCCATCATAGCAGCTCGTGTTTCCCTCGAAATTGGCCTCCCGCCCGTTCTCAATAGAAGCCCACACCTCGACTTAGGGGAACTGTCGTGATCAAAATTGGTCGAAATTTGGGGTGCACAAAATATGACTACAACCACCCCCCAACTGGACGTTTGCACCTCACTCGCGGACAGCTCCTCACAGGAAACTGCTCCCGCGAAATCGAGGGATGCCCCTGATAGGATGTCTGAGGGCGCCGGATGCGCCAGACGACAGTCGTAGGCAGCGAGGAATGACTCACGAGGTGCCCATCGTGTGCCTGCAGTTGCGAGCTACAGCAGTAGTAGCACAAAATGCTCGCAAAAACGCTAAAAGGTTTCATTTCACCCAAGGGAGAATGCCACAATGGCCACATCACCGATGAAGCAATAGCCTTCACTACAATGCAGCTGTATTCCAGGAGGACGATGTACCTCTTGAGGAGTCATCGACGACGCCGCGGGGGGGAACACTTCGTTACCATGATGGGTGGTAAGACATTAGGCCTTAAAAAAGTGAAAAAACAGACAGAAAAAACAGTATTCTTGTATATTTGCATCCACCTTAAATTCTACAACTGCCTACGAAATACGGATCTTGGTTGCTAATCCCTAAGTCTCATTCCAAGTTGGATGCATATGTTGCCGAAAAGCCTACACACGGGTACTTAACAACGCGTTCCTGAGGTGCTAGCGTCCACTTAACCTGACACCCCACAACAGGTGCTACCTCTATATGTCGCAGCACGCGTCTATCACTTCCCTTCCCCTCAATCAAAAAGGGGGGTCTATACTGTTGTAAATACTTCGTACATATTAACATTATTATCATTGCACCAATTTGAAACATATGGTATGTGCTTATACTACGCTGTATGCTTATAGCTATTGTAGCTGGGCGCAGTGTGCGATCATACAGTATAGCTCGGTCGGTCGTATACAGCACCGGTAGTTGTACTGTATGTGCGTTGTCCAGAAGGATCGTGCTGAGGGTGCATCCTCCCCACGAGCCAAGTTTGGAGAAAAACAAAAGGAGACTCAAAACGGAAAAAAGCGAAGTATAGCCTATATACTTCGTATACAGGGGATGCCTTTTCGGACCGCAATCCCATCTTGGGGACAAATCACTCATACTTCAAGTTGTTCGTCCCCCAAACGGGACTGCAGTCCTGAATGGGTTAATAAACATGAGGCTCAGATCGGCACGAACAATAGGCAAATTGGGTTGAGAAACACAGCTCAACAGTGAGACCAGTTTAAATCATAGACATGATGTTCTAGCTAAGTCGGAAAAAAATACATTTATTTGAGCCTGGACACCAAATTGACGTTTATTGGCACCGGGCGCTCACTACACACTGTTATATGCACTACCCTGGGCTGGATAATCGATGGGTCTTTCACACTTGCAGCTCAGTAGGTAACACCTTCGCTTTTGAAGTCGTCGAGGGTTCGAATCTCACTTCGAGCGTGTCTTTTATAGAAACGCTTGATTGAGCGTGCGTCCCTGAAATAATTTCTACCTGGTGCCCCAGGTATTAAAACGAAGGAGGAAGCTCAGGGTACGGCCGTATACGGTACCGACGCCCCAGATGTCCCGCCGTGGAGAGGGGGGCAGAGTGTTACAAGGATTACGCTGGGCTGGGCCATCGATCGATATTCTACCCCAAAATATTTGTATCTAGAGTGTGGGTACTACATCATCATTATTAGTGGTGTAAACACATCCCATCGCCAACGGCAGTGACCATCACACGCAGCACCCTCAGCGTCCCCGTGCTTTCCCCCCCCCTTGAGATACACCCGCAACTATTAATATTGGTAATGACTACGAGTACGACAACAACAGTACGAATGTTTACGAAGTACTGGCATGCTTCAAAACACATCATATGTATAACTACAAGAAGTACTCGGTGGGGTATAGACTGTCCTAGCTTTCTTGCACGCCATGCAAGGAACCTTCAAACATCAAGGAGTACTACAGGCACTCACGTTCTCTTGGACAGACGATACGTCACGTACGGTACACCACAGCTGGTAGCTTGGGCGCCTCCCTCGTTCTCCTCTTCCTGCGTGTTCTCCGTGATAGTGATGATGGCGTTGCAGCGACCGAACCAGGTGTCTATCTGTGGTGTTCGTTGTCTGTGCCCCCCTCCTATAGGCGTCCGATCGTCGTGCGGGTGTATTCGTTTGCGCCCGGCGGGCCCATCCATATACCCACATAATCAATGTTACATACACACGCAAGCTACGAGACAAACATGCATGCTGGTCTTTATACCGTCATATCTTACTATTGCACCAGTAATAGGTATCTGATACCCTGGTATGTACCTGGTATCATATTTCGGTGAATTATAACTTGGGTTATCTTTCTTGTCGTGTTTTTTTTGCTTTGTACCAGGTATTCAATTTGGATCACATGTTTTGACGTGTACTATACCGGCGTATATGTATAATAGTAGTATGACACAGGGTTGATTCCGTTTTGATTCCATGTGCCATCTGATAATCAATGTGCAAGGGTATCATGTGTACCGACTGGGAAAATTTACCCACGGACGTACGCTTCGATTAGTACCCGATCGAACCACGGCTACACAACAACAGCGTTAATTTCTTGTTAGTTAGTGTGCATGTACTATATGCACACCGTGCGCGCTGTTGAACTACTCGCTCTGTACAGTGTAACAAAATACAAGGAGACCGTTGGTATTATTACATACATACGTGCCAATTCACAAAAAAAACGTGCGTTATTTCGGGACATATATGTATGTGGTTTCGGGTACTGTTTGATGATACTCAGATAGCCACTGGAATTGCCTTACATACATGCATACATACCATACCAGGTACCAGGCATGGTCCACAGTGTTACTGCTGTAGGTACTGCGTATTAGACTTTTTGTGCCCACTAAGTTTGGTGTAAGATATATACTTCAGTATGTATTTTGTATCTGCGTCGATGCGCACGACGCCGGATACGATGATGTAAGCATACAAATAATAGTAGCCAGCGAAATGCAGATGTATGTAGTATTAATATTAATAGTACACGCCAGGGATGGATGTAATTAAATTAGCTGTTACGCTGTTACTCTGGCGCAACATTTTGGTCAAAATAGCAATTTCCCGCAACAGCCGCGGAGGGCCTGGTTGCGCGCAGCGCAACACGCGATTTTGGCCGCGCAATGTTTTTGACTTCAGGCTCAAAAAAATGTTGCGGCCTTTTTTGTTCGCCGCAGGCGTTTTTTTTTTCCCGAACACTGTTTTTCAAATTCGCCTTTTTGGCGAAAACCCATTTGAGCCCCCTTTTTGGGTTAGCCGCAGACGCTTTTTGTTTTCACGCCCTTTTTCTATTTCGCCTGTACGTATTGTGATATATATATAATAAAGTCGGATTAGGTTTTGATCCTGATACACGCCTTTTTGAGGTTCGGGAGGCTTTCAAGCGCACTTACTTTAATACTCGGATTTCGGCCATATATTTTCGAAAAAAGTCCCATTTTCGTTTGCTGCGTGCAACAGACAAACACCGGGCCACTAATTATATCTCTGGCACATGAATGTTTCCTCGGCAGGCTACATAGATCATGCCGTGGTCGATATGTCGGAAATTTTGATTTTTTCGAGAATGAGACTTCGGTCTTTCTGTGTATCAACATACCTCGTGTGTCAATACCAAGTATATATATGTGCATACTTATATATGTATATACCAGGTATATATACTAACGCCATCGTCTCGTGTATTGAAATAATGAAGCATGCGATTATGTGCCGTTTATGGCCGATTGGCGTCGGAGTTTACTACTTATAAAAACATATACTACATGCTGAACGCGAAAACAATAACTTGTTCGTTGGATGGCAAACAAACATACCTAGTACTATCAATAGGAGTGATGACAAAAATAAGAACATTGAAAACATAACGCAGTAGATACAGCCCACGTCGGAAGCAGGTGCAGAAGGGAGCTAGGCGCTGTGTATGTAAGGCCCCCGTTTGTTTCCGTGGTTCTCTTCTTTCAAGGTGCATCTGGGTGATCACAACGTTGAAACTCATGGTACGCATTGTCAGATGGCAAGAACAACAACAATTGAATTTACCACAGTCTAGTAGTAAGGACACGTACGTGGGCATGTATTGCCAAAAATTCTGTGCTCGTTGCCATTGCCCTGCAAAGATTGCCAACTCAACTCCCGCACACTCATCGCCAGTAGGAAGAACACGTGGTTATTGTGCGTAGCACTGTTCTGTTAAAGTATCCCGCATGTCTTCATTTGGAAATCAGCATCATTCGCATTGTTTCGGGCTTCCTTTCCTTTGTTTTGGTGTTTTTTTGGTGGCTGAGATATGCCGCGTGAAGTCCTGTATCTTCCTGTCACGTTGGGGACTGCGCAGAGCAAGCTAAATATTTTTTCATTCACCCCCGTCTCGGGGTAGTTTGTTCGTTTGAATGTACACCCCCGGGAGTGTTGAACCGTGACAGCATTGTACTTTCGTAGTTGAGGTCGGGGTTATATTGTTAGG
This sequence comes from Postelsia palmaeformis, assembly GCA_037834295.1. Taxonomy (NCBI): domain Eukaryota; class Phaeophyceae; order Laminariales; family Laminariaceae; genus Postelsia; species Postelsia palmaeformis. Next base: position 7,173 of record JBBMHQ010019670.1, read on the forward strand.
ACGGGGATAAAATAGGTGGGCGCCTGCTTTCCTGGAAACTCGACAACGGTGCAAAACGTTGACTGTATGCCTACCTGTTATGACGGTGAAGTTTGGGCTGGTGCAATACATAGAAGAGGAACGCAACTGATACGTCTGTACGGCGTCGCGGGTGCTTGTGCTGGGCCGCAGAACAAAACAGGGTCGACACCTGAAACCCGGAGCAGTGCCACGGTAGGGGCGGTGGCTTATATTATTTTCCGAGGCTCTTTCTATCATATGAGGAGCTCACTATCTAACCCGAAACATGACTTCGAAGAACCTTTCTTCGCGCAACCCGATACACAAGTATAAACATACTAGAACAAGCTATAATACAGTAATAAATTGCCATACTTTTTAACCGGTATACCAATAGTGGCTCACTTGAGGAGCTCAATCGGTTAGAAAAATGCTGAGCCAAAAAACGATATACCGCTACCACGGGATGAGTCGTCGATGGGTTGTTGCCACAAAAGGGGTGTGCCACAAGGCAAGGGCGCTAGTATGAAGGGATGTCTGTTGGGGAGGCGGGTAGGGGGGGGTGGGAGGGGGTGCACTCATGTCATGCATGGCCGTAACCGTTGGACCACGGACCCTCGCATCTCTACAATGCCAAACGGGAAGTTGACGTAGAGGCTTTCGTGCCACCTCATTGCTTTGTCGATGCTTCGCACTGTCTATCACGAGGCATAGGCTTCGCCGTCCCATAAAACCGCCAGCATGTCAAGACGGTATATAGAGCAAAGATCCTACCGGAGGCGTTCGTCCATGGATTCTATAGGGTGTGCCACATTGAGCGCCTGATACGGGACGAACCTGTAGTTATGTGAGCAGCGACACTCAGTATATGTTTTACTTGGCTAGGCTGGCAGATACTATTCACAAGCTTATAACATTCCTGCTCACCACACCCCGGGACAGACAGGTGTAACGTCGGTACCTACGTAGCCTCGTCTTCATGACCGCATCTACAGTATGTCACTCGGGGCGAGTAGCTCAGTACCTCACTCAGTACTGGACTCTTGAACGTTCGTGTTGGCAGCGTTACCAACAAGCTCATGGCAGTGCGTAACACATACAGCCAAGCAAAGGTAACCATGAAAACTCAAGACTGCGAGTGATCTCGGCAGTCACTCGATCGGTCGGCTTCGAGCGGCTGAGACCGAATGGCCGAAATTCGGCTCTCCCGCTGGAGCCTAGGCCGAGACATATTAAGTACACACTGGGTCAAGGTTGAGAATGGTATCCTCCCCTTCTAGCCTGGGGACAGGGGTAACCACGCAATGGGCGTCCACCAGACGCGGCAAGCCCCTACCGCGGCAGGGAATAGGTATAAACCTTGCGCGCCACGGACAAATCATGAGGCAAATCACCTACCATACCTCATCACCTGCCTGCCGTTGTCAGAGGTTCTGCAGGATCTGCATTTTGCAGGTCCAAACCCAGCAAACACGTCCTAGATGACGCGGGATATGCGGCTCCCCCCCGACAGCGCGAGCTATAGTAGACCATACACAGATCAGGAACATATCTTCGCTGAAAGGTCTAGCTCATCGAGCAGAAAATCGACGATCTGCCCAAGGTGCGAAAGCTTGCACTCGAGAGAGGGTGCTCGATCGTCCGTGGAGAAGGGAGAAAATCGCTTTGTAAAGTATGTGTGCCATAGTCGAGATGGACGACTAAGGGACGACTTCGATGATGGCGTCCACAGTATATCACGGAGAGTAAAACCGTGTGTTTCTCGCGGGCCATCGGACTTAGGTAGTCGTGGAAGGTGAGGTCGATCAAACTCGCGTGGAGTTGGGGGGTGCACTCGACATCATGGACGGCCGCAGTCGTATGATCATGGACCCTCGCGTTCCTACAATGCCGGGAAGGAGCAAGCCGGCTTTTCTTCTCTCGAACATCTCAATATCTCCTTGCCCCCGAAACTTTACTTCGGAGAAGGTTGTTCGCGCAAACCCGTCTAACATTCGTATGCTTTATTAGTAGTCCTAGAATAAATACGCTGGAAAAAACTGTACCGGAATTGCTCACTTGTCCCTTTCAAGACTGCAGTATCTTTTTCCTGGAACAAACTTACTTGGAATTTGAGTGGTTTGACCAGAAAACGGGACTGGGGTTCTAAAATGGTTAAGGGGCTCAACCGGTCCGAAAATATCGAGCGAGACAAATGCCCCCCCTACCGTGGGACGAGTCGTGGTGCGAATCTGCGCAAGCTCGCGTGGGGGCGAGATTCTGGGAGTCAGGGGTGTGCGCGCGCTCAACTGCTGCCGCCCCAACGTGAAAGTTGCTGAGAACGGAAGGACGAGCATATAGGCATGGTTCGATACTGTGTGCTGTATCGTAGTTCCATTGAGGGGGCGTGTTAAGATTGCGTTTCGTTTTGGGCGAGTTTCCTTTGGTTTTCTTCCTTCGGGATGTGCTTTGTGAGTGGTCAATGTTCGAAACGCTCACGTCAAACATTGCCGAATGGCAGACGCAACACTTTGATTAACAATATACTCCCATGTAGCAGGGTTGCACCTAAAAATCCATTCCGGCACCCGGTTAGTCCCTCTCGAAACCCAGAAAAGGAAAGTATCAGTAGGCTGGAAAACTCCGGAGAACTGAACAAAAGCGAATAAGTATTTCGCCACTCAGTGCAAAATTTCCACCCCACTTGCTTGTTTTTCATTCTCACTTTTTTAGGAGTGTGATGTCGTTTAATGTTCGTGTCGTTCGCTCACGGGCCGTCATATGGGTATATGACAAAGGGTAGTAGAGGAATTGCGTGCCTTCTATCCACCCATTGCTCTTCGGACCTTCCTTGGCTGTTACCCGTGGCCCCCTTCTGTTTCGTTTTTCGGTGCGGACTGCTGTGCTCAAGACACGGGTTGCCACACCGGTACACCTGGGAGGGTCTCACGCCCCCGCTCAAAGAGTATTTACTTTGCGCTGTACTATTGTCAGATACAAAGCATACAGGCCATGCCTAGACTGAGGGCGGTGTGATGAGAGGTTTAGCGAAGTGGGTAGATGGGAAAACCGCGAGAGGTACCTTACCAAACGCCCCCAGAAACGCACCAACGTTTCGGCGACAAACATCCCCACCGGTAGGGACGCGGCCGGCGTCGTACTTGAGTCATGCTGCAGTACGTCAAGGGTGCACCCTAACTTTTATGAGGCACCTCTAAAGTCCACCCTAAAACTTAACCAGAGACAATTGAATAGTGCAGCCCGATTGATCATCCCGTAAACGAAGTACACGACGTTTTTTGTAGAAAAAAACGGACTTTTTTCCAACAATATTGGGTTAAGGAGCCCGGTCTGTCAAAAACGTTTGCCCTGGAAGGCCAAATATGCTGCTCCTATTGCAGCACGCGTAACCTTTGCATGTTTACAGTAATAGCGAACCGGGTCTGAGCCCTGCTGTCACGATAGGCGTTCCACTCGATATACCAGGTAAAGCATAGCCCACACAGTCTTCACTCATGGAGCTCCTCAATCATTGCGTTCGAGGAGGTAATGAATTTCGCTGGATCTCAAGAATATGTTCACAACATCATTTTGTTATATACCTAGCCAGTGGCATCTGATTGTAAGCAGGATCAGCTCAGCAGGGCTTCTTATGATCGTGTCTGGGGGCTTTGCACGCAATGGGCCTCAGACACATTACAGTAGCATGAGTGGGTCGTCTCGGACGTAGAGGTGCCGAACAACGTTGCCCCGTCGTGACTCTGCCCCGTTGCCACTGGGCATGCTCCATGACCTGTAGGACTTCTACAGCCCTGCTAACCGGCTATGTCCCTGGCGATTGCGAGCACCCCTCCCCTGCAACTCGCCCCAACCTCCCCTCCCCCTTCCCTGGGAAACCGGGGGGACCCTTCCCAACCCCGCTAAGCAGGCAGGGGGGTTTCACAAAGATTTTCGGTCGGAACGAAGGTCGCTAAGCCTTACACCTTACGCAATGGGTGATAGGTGCATTTACCAACCACGGAATGTCTACCTTCAGTGTGTATTTGCTGACGTCGTCGTATGTGCGTTTGTTATTCGTGGCAAATTCTAGTTGGGAGACCTTTCGCCTTGAGTGGGTAGCAATAATTCGACGCGAGTCGAACAGGGAAGCAAGCGCTGATCTCTTTTTTGACATACAAGAAATGCAAGGTGTGTACAGTAGTAGTGGGGGGAGGGTACTCATTATCATCGATGGCCGTAGTCATATGACCATATACCCTTGTATCCCCACAATGCCGGGACGGAGCACGCTGTATTCTCACCGACCAGGCAGATGTTACTCGCACCAAGCGCGAAGCGCCATGAGATTTTGTGCGAGGCGCATGAAGGGTAAGCTGCATCCTACTAAGAACCTCTTTAGAGGCGGATTTTCTTGCATATCGAAGATAGCACCAATGAACTTAGTGTACTCATTTACTTGCATGGCCGTAACCGTATGAACATAGACCCTCGCATCCCTGCAAGGAAGGGACGAAGCACGTCGGGTTTTACTGAACAGGCAACCATTGCTTACACCGAGCGCGAAGCGCAGTGAGGTACCGGGCGAGTCGCATGAAAGGTGACGTGTCGTGAACAAAATATGTGCTGTTTTCACGACCACTTAGTCTCCAACTTATCGTGGCCAAGATGCACTCTTGACGTTTATTTCGCACCGCTCACTGTGGGGGTACTGCAGGCCAGCACCCGTCTGACGGTTGTAAGCGTCTCGGTCAACCACGTAATCTTAAACCTAACCTTGGCCGCTAGTTGGTGCCATAATGTAGGGTCATCGCAGGCCAAAACGAATACGTACGGCACATATCATCATACGATGTACAATATTCCCCTTCGAGATGTAAGTAACGTGAAATCCCGGGGGCGTCGCAAGGCAAGAAGGGATTCACAGTTAACACACGTATAGCTGTATTAGGCGGAAACGTGAGCCATGGGCTAGCGTATTGATCGAAGAAAATAATAACAATAGTAGTCCGCACGGACTGAGTACTCCTCTTTCTGTGGTGAATAGTACACTACTACATGCACGCGGTACCATGGGTCGACTACTTTACCGTCACTCGCTTACACCACTACCACTACTACGTAGATGTTGGTACAGGTAGAAGGAGCATGCACTTTGCAACATACAACCTGGTGCGCTATAATACTACGGCCTCTAACTATACTACTAAGTACTAATTCTAGAGCACAACCAATCGCTCATACAATACAGGCAACCCCATGGTAAACAGAGAGATAACGAACCACGCGATACCATAGGCTGGGGCATGACTACTATACTGCTACACTTTACACCACTGTGCCAGTAATACGTAGATGAAGTACAGGTAAAAGAAGTACGTACACTACTACCTACTACGAGTTACTATAGTACCAACTTTCATGCAACGCAACGAAGCATGCAAGCGGTACCATGGATTGAGGGCATGGGTACTATATACTGTTACTCTTAATAAGCACCACTACCACCACTACGCAGGCAGATGTACTGCATCAAAGGTAGAAGTGGTATGCACGCTACAAACAACCTGGTACTCACTATTACGACTACTATTAACAACGATCTCGTAAATGTACAGGCAACGCATTGTATACGGTTGAGCGCATCTACTGCTATTGGCCAGGTAGAAACAGCATGCAGACTATGCACGTTGGTCAGCGAAAATGTGTTGACGTATTGGTATCGTGCGAACTACAAGTTCTCCGCTTTCCGGGTGGTAAATCGCCGCCGGCCAGGCTCGCTGAGGAAGGCGTTCTACGATAGAGGTGCACCCTAATTTTTATGACGCTCCTATCTTCCCCAAAGGTGTAATGCGGAATTCAACAGGGACAAAGATATGACTACGACAGATGTTTGGGATGTGTGGGGTCCGCACCTTCAATAATTATAGACATCCCCACGAACTGTATAGTGGAACTGTACCTCCTTCAATTGTGGTGGCTCAGAAAGTGTTTTACCCCCAAATGTCATACCTCTACCGTATAACGCCTCGAAGGGAAAATAGAACATGCGAAGCAGATAAAGGAGGCCAGTGATATGGCGCAACTGGCGCCGTGAAAATTCCAGGAGCGCCATCGTGCAACTTTGTGCTGGAAGGTTTATTACCCTGCTGCTGTGTTTGCGGTAGATGCTAGATGGGTAGTCTGTTTGCTTGCGCTTCCGCACCCTGATCGGCACGTGTAGGGCGTGATTTTAGCTGACTTTATCGCGCCGCTGTGGTGGATATACTGTCGAGGCATACGGGCTGTCGGAGCTCGGCGCGTGCTTTTGTGATGTGCGCACAAGGAGGAGCGGGTGCAAAAATAACGCGTCAGATCTGGTGCTCGTACTTGTTTAGAGATTTTCTTACGTTGGTCTTTCTTCTCCTAGAAGCGGGCGTCTCGCAAGTAAGTGCATTGCCCCCCTTCGGAGGCATGGGTGCCGGAATCAATGCAAAGCCTTGTAGTATATACATTCAAGCATGACGCGCTAAAAAAACAAAACAAGTTGAGGAAAAAAGCCGGAGACAAGAAACAACAAAGTGTATTCAAATAAAAAAGAACCTGAAAAAAGACTACCAGGTATCGACCAAAACCCGACGCATAATCGGAAAATAGTCCAAAATTGAGGCAGACATATGGAGAACCGAATACAAGAAAGGCAAATGGGAGGGAAATCGCCAAATGGGGAGAAAATGAAACGGATACATGAAATGAAAACAAAACGAAAGAAACAAAATAAAGGATCACGAAGGAAGCAAAGAAAACCAGGGACGGGCATGGCAACAACTTTATAGGGGTCCAAGGGTGTGTCTTAACCCACCTCGAGAGAGCATTGGAACCAAGCGAATGGAATATTATTTGCCGCATGAATGGGTGCTGATAGGTTGTGGGAAACCAACAGATTCAGTGCACCCCGAAAAAAAGAGTATATCTATTACGGGAAACCATATTAAATAGGACCTACGGTATACAAAAACACCTATATATTTCGCTTTTTTTAATGACAATATTTGGTCCTATTTACTATGGTTCCCCGTAGTAGGAATAAAAGAAAAAGTTTTGCACCCCTTCTTCTTCTTCTTTCGTAGGACCGAACGGCCTGACCGAAGGGGGACAAATACGTGTATGTAAAATGTGCGCTTCTCTTTTTTTAGGCATACGGCTCTCTGGCGGCCGAGGATTCTCTCTTGCACTTTCGGCTGCGGGGCAAGCAAGGGGGCCGTGGGTACATTATGGCGCATGGCTACATCCCGGCCGAGCACCGTGACGGTAATCGAGGCATTTCACGTCGCTGAGCTGGCTTAAAAGACAAGGATTTGCACTCCGCCTCGCCGAACCGAGTAGGTAACATGGAAAACTCCCACATGATTTTTCGTGAGGAAATAGCCCACCACCCTCGAACACCTTTTTAAGCCCCCTCTGCTGTAATTTTGTTTTCAACAGTAGCAGAATAAGTAACATTAGCAGCACCAGCAGCACCACCACTACCAGCACCAGCACCAGCAACAACAACAACATACAGCAGCAACAGTGCACATCTGTCGGCCGTCGTATCTAGTACACCAAGCCCTTTGACGGGTGGTGCACACCTAACACCGAGCGCGTTCGTTCGTGACCACGAAAAAACTGCCTCCCTCGGTCCGTCTACCTGAGAGAAATTGGTACCAGGTATTGGTGTCATACCTAGCCAGTTGTCCAGTCGCACGTTCTCAGCAGCAACCATTCGCGAGGGGCAACAGTCGACTGACTGGCTAGATACTCTATTCGTACTAAAATCTCAGGGCACGTACATATGATGCGACGAGCTGTGTGCACTCTCAACGACGACTTTTCTCTGCATTTTTTCCTCTGCGTTGAAAATATCAATAACTAGGAGATAAAAGGCCTTCCCGCCCCCACGGCGGTCGAGCCGGATTCCTGTAGATAATAAAGGAGCTATTATAACACATAGGATGGACACTAACTGTGACCCCGTGCTTTAAATTCATGAAAATCACTTTGTAAGTCACTTTATGTAGGACCTCAATAGGCGTTAAAATGATGAATTACACCATATTTATTTGGTGTGCTTGCTCCCTCTCGTTGTGGACGTTTCCGTCATTATGATTGTCAAGGCGATCGTCCTCGCTCCGTGTGTAGTCCTGCTTCCACTAATCGATGCACCCCTACTCGTCGCTCCCCTTGTCGTCCTCGACCTCCTCTCCCTCGTCGTCGTCGTTCTCCACATCCTCTATCTCTTGGTCGTCATCCTCTTCCTCCTTTCCTTCGCTTAGTTTATGCTGCTCTGCTGCATCCAGTGTGCGCGCTTGCCGAGCCGTTGATATAACCGCCGATGCCGCTGCTGTTTCTGCATTGCGATTGCCTATCTTGCACCCTAAATAATCAGATCGCAACGAAGCAACTGCTACTTCAACAGCTCGGGAATTATTGAAAAGTAAACGGCATTGACAGCCATTGCACATAACTTGTGAGGGCATATCCTATCCTCAGTTGTCAATATATATACTGATATCGGCGGAGTTCTGAGCTCTGAATAGGCCGACAAACAGGCATCCGTGCATGAAGACATCCCTGCGTAAACAAAAAATGACTCGTTCTAATGTTTAGCCTTGGGTACGGTGAACAGCCACGCGCAACATGGACGAACGGGAAATTGAACGCGCTTGGTGTCGACACCCTGGCATGCAATGAAGGAAAAGGTAATGCGGGGAACCCAATGAACGGTTCCATCCTTCAAGGTGGAAATCTGCAAGGTGTCGGGCAAGGTGCATCTTATGACAACCTGCGCGCCATTCGTTAAACCAGCTGAAACATCTGAGTTCCTAGTTAGCACAACGTATACTCCCACTTCCAACTTGACTATGTGCGAAGGCACGCCGCTGTGCTGAAGGGTAGATATATAGTCGGTCATGGCAAATACGTGTTCCAATTCACACTCAAGAAGTTCGCGATTCAAAAGAGTACGACCCTAAATGCGTACGCGACGTATCCGAATGAACGGTGGTCAATAGTATCACTTTAATTGAGAGGATGGGGTGTCAGAGCAGAGGCCAGACGACCGTGCTGGTAGGATACTGAAATGAAAACGATGTCGAACTTGCTACATCATAAAGACGAGGATGATGGAGACGGCAGCAGCTGTAGGAATGGAAAAAGTAAATGCCGTACGAGACGTTTCCGCACGAAGAACGGCTGTAATTATGGTGGTCATCGACAGAAGAGTGCGCCGGATTGGGTCGTCCTGAGCAAAGGCCAGACGATGCTAGTAGGATATCAATATCGGAAGGTGCAGATGAATGTTGGTTCGACGAAGTGTACGCACGGATGATGATTGCTACGTAATAAATACGGGCGCGTTTTATACGAACGGACGATGATCGCTACTTCGATGAGATACACGATTACCTACGAAGTTGGGAAGAACGCGGTACAATACGAACAAAAGTCAGGGCCACACCAGTGCTACAGTAAAGTCTGACATGACGTTCACCTCCGCTTATAAATATCCTTTTGTCGTCAACGCCATACTTGCTTGCTTAAGGTGGACGTCTGGATCAGGCGACGGGAGAATGATGAAAGTGGGAGGTTAACTGTGAATAAGAAATTATGCGGCGGGTTCTCGATATGTAACAGCAAAGTGCGGCGGAACTGAAGCCTCATATGATCTCCATCAACAACGCGGCGGGACAAGCAAGCTTTGATAGGGAGATACCTTATCGTGTCAAGCGTGCATGATTGTGTGTGCAGCAGTATGCTGCGGTAGAAGGAGATGGGAAAGATGGTCTAAAAAATAGAGGTTGTTGCAGAGTTATAGAGGAAGGTGCTGCTCTGTTGCTGCAATAGTCCACAGCGGGGCGTATGTAGTGTACAAAATACGACAGAGAGGATTGCGTGAACCCCTCGGTAGCTCGAAAGACTCTTATTTATATGGAATTCGGGGGCAGCGGCGGAAGATGACGAGGACCCGATGTTTAAAGCGCAGGAGGGCAGGAAGGCATGCGTGTTTTGGAGTGGAACGTTGCACGAAGGTAGCTTACAAAAAGTGATTTCGCAGTATGTGAGAGATACATTTTGTTTTGCGTTACACGAAGAGAGCTTGCAAAAGATACTGGAGTACGTGAGGTGTATATTTTTTTAAGTTGGTATTAGAAGCGATAATACAATGAAGTTATAGGTTGAGGATCACGCTGTCTATATATAGTAAAAATATTTTGAAATCGCCCGTTTTTCCCTGTCCAGTTTTGGAATTTTATTATCTTCAGCAGCAGCAACAGCCGCAGATAGAGCAGCAGTAGCCACGTCTGTCGAACGTCGTATATGTTTCACCTAGCCCTTTGACATACACCACACACCTCATACCGAGCACGTACGTGACCACAAAACTGGCTCCCTAGGTTGAGCAGTGCAATTTCAACAACTAAAACAGTTATCTGC
>JBBMHQ010019781.1:0-17602 GCA_037834295.1 Postelsia palmaeformis
GCCAACGGAGATACCTGCGCGCAGTGCCTACTTCACATCAATGTTTTTTTTGCACGATGTTCCCCGACACCCCTGGGAGGCAGTTGTGACGCCGTGTGTGTTTGCTCAAGGCCACACGCAACGAGTAGAAGCGCAGATGTTTAATCATAGCACTCACCCCAAGCAAAGTAACCCCACCCCACCCCCCAGCAGTTATCGTGATGAATAGGCCGGCGGTGTCTGCGCCTCCGACTGCTTTGCCGTGCTTGGGGTATTCAACGGAGCCTACCCTACCAACCCGGGATACGAGGTCGTTGGCGAGGTGTGGTCCATCGGTATGATCACTGGTTGTGGCGATGGTTGTGGTGGTGGTTGCGATGGAGGTGGTGGTGGTGGTGGCAATGATGATGGGGGTCGTGTCGCTGTTGATTTTGCTGATGGTTTGACTTTGTCGTTGTTGTCGTTGCTGCTACTGGTGTTGTTGCCGTTGCTTGGGTTGTGGTTCCTGAACATGTTGTCGTTGTAGTTGCTTGTGCACTGTGCGCTGTTGTGTTCACAACATGGCTTTGAATTTACCCTACGACACCAGCATACTTGTTGTCGCTGGCTATAGACGTCACAATATTTGTGTCGTAGCTCTGAGATACTGTCGTCAATCCTGACGGTCGTTCTATCTCCCGAACGACATCAGCTCACCCCCGGCATCGCTCCTGGTTCTTTGTCCACGACAGCTATCCTCGAAACATAAAACGTTACCTGGAGCGCGGCTTGTTTTGCTTTAGCAGTGTAGTGGCGTTCATAAAAGAGACTCAGGTGATGTACGGTGGTCTGAAGATGTGAGGACAACACAACGGGCAAGCAGACACTGTTTTATAATGGCTTCAACCTTCAAAGTCATTACCATCTTTTTACATGCCCATCCCGTCTATTGTCGTTTGCCTACTACTTCTCTGGCTGTCCTGCATATACTAGCTCCATCGTAATGTCGATGGAATGAGCCCAAGGGTACTGGCCGTGGTGAACGTTGAGTCGCACAGGAATGCGATGGTTTTGTCCTCGACGAAAAAAGGGGGCTGGAATCAAACATGATAATTTCGGAATGATGGCTCTCGACCAGACCTTTCCAAAAACACCTTGGAGGCGTTCCACGAGCGAGATATCACAATTTCCTCGACAATATATATCCGAGCTGCCACGGTATCCTTGCTGGGCGTTAGTAAAAGAAGTTACAGTCCTGTCATTGGTTGGGGTACACCCGTAATTATTCAAGTTGCTCGCCCCGCAAATCTCAAGTAAACGTCGTCTTCTATATTGGTCCCCATTGACATCCAGCGTAATCACTTCGGGGGAACCTAGACACATCATAACAATCGAGGGTGAAACTCTATCGTAAAACCCCTTCTCGTTCGATATTATTCAGTCCTGGAAAAAAATCGACCGCACAGAAACAATCGCATCACCCTCCTGGCGAATATACCACTATGTTGACGGTACGATGCTCGTTAATTTTGTTATGTGGCTCATACCACAGAAACACGGAGTCAACGCATTGTACCACGCGCCCAACATACACGCCCGACGGCTGGAACCCAACCCAACCAGGTGATCAAAGTTGGCACCGGTGATATTGCCCAGGCCTTCGGGGAGGGCGAGGTGGTAGGGGTGGGCTGGCACGGCAAGCACTGCTTTGCCTGCGAGGCTTGCACGGACGGCGATTTCGTCTCGTGTGAAAAGCAACAGGTTACGGGCATCAACATCGCGGGAGGATATCAACAGGAAGTGAAAAGCTGTTGTTCCCTCCATGACGCCCACTCTCCTTCCCATCTATCGACCCTCTAGACGGTTCAAGACACTTGTTTAAAAAACGTTCCTCGGGCGCATGTCTCCTTTTCTCCTATCGGCCATCTCAACTTTTTTACCACAACGGAACATTCAGCCCTCCGGAAATACTCTTGGGGTACTCAGGGTTTCGATACTGCGGGCTATCTCATAAATACTCCTGAAGATCAGTACAATATCATACCACACACACCAGTCAAATTCCAAGCGGTTCATCAACAAAACGGGACCGCAGTGCCAACAGGGTCAAGAACTCGTTTTTTATTCTGTCAAAAACAGATTTTGAGAGTGATGTAGGGCCCCTGTACTCTCATCAAGTTACTCTCCTCATAATCGACAGATTAATGCTTACTTTGCCGCACCACACGTTCCCCAATGTTAGAATAGTTCCCAGTCCCCAGCCAAAGACCCTCCCCCCCTGTCATCGTATTCCGTACCAGCGTTGACCGGAAGAGAGGGGTGGATTAGATCTAGAGCTAGGATTAGTTACTCTTGTTATGAACACGGGTAGGGTTTGGTATGAGGGTTTGAAGTATCAGTAGGGTTAGGGCGGCAGTCAAAACAGCAGTGGGTGTTCACAGTTTCACCCCCCCCCCTCAAATGACTCTGAAACTTCTCCATCGAGGATCTCCAGATACTCTACCCCACAGCCTTGACATTGACGAGGCACAGAGCATAAAATGATGATGAAAGAGATCATGCCGTGGCTGAGTTATTTACCGGGGAACGGCGAAAGTATAATATAAATTCTAGCGACAGCAGTTCACTGGTTCTATGTTCTCAGGCGAACAGCCAGCCCGTCAGTCGATCTTATTAAGGTCCAAAAGTGCCGCAACATGTGACCGCGACCCCCCCTCGTATGTACGGTGCCGTAAATCAAAATTGTTCTAGAAGACTTTGGACAATGTAGCACATCAGTAGGCAAACCTAGTTGAGAGGTCGTCCACAAAGTTTGGGGTCCGCTATCGACAACGCTCGAACTCTCTACGATTATTCATTTACGTCCACGTTGTGCAGGACAGAAGCAGGGGCGAGGACGGGACGCATATGTATATACTCATGTCGTAGCACACGTATGCCTCCAAAGTATCAATATCAAAGCCGGCATGGACCAGGCCAGGGAAAGAGATCGGGTGAGGGCTTGGATTCGGCTTACGAGGGGTAACAGGGTTAGGGTCTGGATTGGTGTTGGTACGAGCTATACTCGTTGTGTACACTGCGACACACCAACATAGCATCGAAGCAGTTGCCGTTCAGCCCTCTTTCCTTTCCTGATGTGTAAATGTAGCGACCGATCGAACGGCCAGGAACTCACGGTAGGGCCAGCGCCGCCTTTGGGGTGCGGCGTTTTGTTCATGAGGTCCTCTCATAAATAATTGACATTGGATCACTCGAAGACCGACTCCGACAATGTCAGGCCGTGCAACCCGATAGGCGTTTACATGCGATGCACCAGCACCCCTCAGATCCATAGAAACTAGACCCAAATTATGCCGATCGCACTGCTTTGGTTAGGTTTTTGTCGAGAACATCCGCGTTCACCAAACGCGTTTCTGTTCGAAGTACGTCGTTGATGATAGGTGTTCCATCGATGCTACGTACGTATTCTCATTCTTCGAAAGCATCAGGATGATAAGCATTTGCCCCCCCTTGTTATCTGCCCTATATGGTAGGAGCCACCGGGTTCGTCCAAATCCAAACAAATCGGTGAAATCTTGGTACTAACCGCTATAAAGTTGCTCATATGAAACGCTCGACCCGTCGGAACAAATTGAACGAAAGGATGAAACCTCTGCCTACCGTGGGATGGCGGCAGCGTCGTCAACCTCCCGACACGGGAAGGCCCAGCGAAAGGTCTGGTGTGCCATCATCTAGGGTGTGCGGAGACGTTTTTTTTACCTTCCTGTCTGCGTCTCGTATTCTGACCGGAGCGGGTTTATGGATCCGTCGCCTTGTTGAAATTCCCGCCTCATGATTTCCGCTTTTCGGACACTAACATGGATGGCGTTTCTCTTTCGGGTGTATGTTGCTTGGCTCTACACGGTACAACAGGTACATGGTCGCTCCCGCGATGGTTCTTACCAGGGTAAGCGAATGTTGCACGCCAGAGTAGTACTGTGCCACGCTAGCTTGAAATGTTCGACACTTCGCATAGATCATCATTGTTCTCTGTTGAACGAGCTGGATCGTTCACCTTGCAGGTACAGTAGATTTATAATACTATTCGATCGGACTCATGCTTATGGGCGGGAGCCGTGCTTATCTTCGAAATCTAGTCTGCTTCTCGTACTGGATATGTTAACAGACCGACCCTGCTCGACTCCTCAAAATGGCAGGTTACGAGTTTGAACATCTATCTGGAGATGCAAGTTTGGTCAGTGCGAATAACGTGGATCACCTGAGACTCGTGCAGTACACGTGGATCCACTCTATCGTATCGTACCGTTCAAATGCGCTTTGTCACTGTCTCATTGTACTCACCACGGGGTGGTTGCCTCTTTATACGCTCGAACTTTCCGTGGTCTGAATGAACATCAGGTGCCCAGGATAATGGACCCGATAGATGCAGCCCCACTCGTGTGCGCGGGAGTGACGGTTCGCAACAGCCTCCGCAACTGCGTTGGCAAGGCCAAGCCGCCCGCCATCGTAGCGGTAGTGAGGTGAGTGAGCAAACCAAGGTTCAAGCGCAATGAAGCGAAACCAACCAATACGTTGTTTTTGTGCATTTCCTTTCACGCAAACAACACATTTATATGTGTATCTATTTTTATATATATATACGAAGTATGTATATTCCTGTGAGTATTGTGCCTAGTAGGGGTCACTGGGAGGCGCGGGGGGGTGGACTAACGCTAGTTTTAGATTCGACACCACTGCCATCGTTGGGCGAGAGCCGCCTCTTCCCATCGTTGTCGATGATATACCGTGGTTGTTTGTGATATGTTCACGAATGCACTGTACAAGCAGACAATTAACCGACGACTGCGCATATGATACGCGCCTCCGCCCATGCAGACCCCCCGCGTACAGCCTGCGCACAATCTGCGGAACACACGACCAAACCCACTGGTGCACCGGTCCGGGAATGTGTTTGATTCGACTTCCGTGTGTACTAGAATCGGCGGACTGGGTCACCTGGCCATCGCTTACGCTGCCAAGGCTTGATACACCGTCGTCGCCATTTCCAGGGGCAGCGGCAAGAGGGCCAATTCTCTCGAGCTCGGGGTGAGCGCCCCAAAAACGAAGCGACGCCTGTTGACGTTGTCGGTACAGTAGTTCACACGACGACAAGTAACATAGAAAATCGCTCACAATGGAGGTCCAAAAAATTTTGGATCGTACCTCAATGCCATTAAAGAGCCCTGTCAGCCCCAGTGACATACTTCGCCAAAACTTGCTATGACGAGGGGTGCCGCGATGGGAGGTAGCAACTTCCCAAGTATCGACAGCTGCACGGCTGTCTCGTTGTGGTGTGCTGAAAGCCCTGGTACCTCAAACTCGAACAGAGGAGTGCTGTGGATGCTGCAGTTGCCCTCCCCCCGAATAAGCTGAGCGTCGGTCGAGGAAGAGAGGAAGGTCCAGCCTGCTCGGTAATCCCATGGCCTGCTTAAAACGTACACAGTTAATACGAGGTGTGAGCAGCTCTTGAGCTGAGGAGTCTACCCGTTACTCGGGAATATGTCGGCGCAAAAGTCTCGACCCCCATCGTACGACGAGCCTTGCACTTTTCCTAGAGAGTAAAGTGTGACACGCTAAGTGTGCTACCCTACATTAGGGGTAACTGCGGACGATTGGAAACCACGTGACCAATAATGCCGTTGGGTCAGAGGTCGGTGTAGACGTTTTGACAGTTTAAGGTTTGGCATATTTAGCTACAGTAGTCCACGTGAATGCAATTGTGGCTCAAGTTTGTGTTCGGTATCTAGGAAATCGTGTTTTGGGGTTGACTCGCTGATACCCTCGTCAGGTGGTGCAGTAGGTGTGTACTCCCTTTCCTACACATACGTTGCGCAATAACAGTACCAACTCGGTGAGCAGAGGCGTACTTCAAGGTATTTCATAATAAAGTGTGACACATGCGCTGCCGCGGTAGCGGTGGTGCCTCATAGTGGTGGGTTGTTGATTTCCTGAGCTCCTCGCATGAGGAGCTTAACGATACCATCCGAAACATGACTTCGATAATTTTTTTCCGCTAACCTTCTTTCCTCGTGTACGAAACAGAAACGCGAATAGAAATACGAGCACTAACCGGCAGTCTCTCACTGGAAAAGCTCCCAACCTGTCCGAAAATGAGGAGCCAAGAACTGCGAGCTCTACCAGACACGTGGGATGCGTAAAGACATGTATCGTATAGAGTTGGTGAGCGCTACTGGACTCGACATAGGCTGCCGCTATCAAACTTTCTACCTTACATCGGAAACATGACGTTATATATCCTACTGCTGTATTGTGGGCCATCTAGGTCAGAACCGTCAGTCATGAGACAAAATTGCGTTCCACAATATATGCAGAAAGTACAGATCCAACAAGGTCAGCACGTGCTGAGACCGGTCAAGTGCTGTACGACCTCCGCATTTCACCCCCCATGTAGACGACTTAGACCGCACGAACCAAGAACACATATATGGTATCTGCCCCGCCCTATCTACACTTTGGAGCGGTGACCGGTGTTCTGACAGACATGTAGTAGAACGTTCAAACATGCCACTGCCGCTCAAATAAAGATGGTTGGCGTCATCATACACCGGAAACACCTTTTTTCTCTTCGGCAGGCGACCCACCATATCGACTCGGAGGCCGAAAACGTCAACTGTGCGCTCCAAGGCCAGGGTGGTTATGTGTACCACTGGCAACGCGAAGACTATAAACTGCGTGGACGGTGAGTCCTTCTCGTTTTTGTCGCTGATATTGCATCGTTACCGTCTTTTCTTCAGCTCCGGCGACAATATGGAGCATCAACTGGCCTCCACCGCTGACCACGCGCAAGCATTCCATATCTCGGACATGCCGCGACTAGGGCATTGCCTTCTAACGGGCGCGTCATATTTCCTGAGCCCCTGACGCGAGGACCTTAGTATTTCACTAGGAACATATGAGTTCTAGGAAATGTTCTCGGATGACCCTAGCAACCCTCCTATGGCTAGCCCGAAACGAAAACGTACTACAGTAGTGACATTGTTCTTTTGAGCCTGAACCAGCTAATATTGCTCTTTCGATCCTGGAAACTGAAACCTCAGAGGCGTTTCAACATAGAGTTCCACGCTAGTTTGTCTGAGGCTCCTCACTTAAACAGCTCCATGACTCACCCGAAAACTGACTTGAAAAAAAATCAAACTGCATGCCATTAAACGGTCCCATGGCCCACGGGAATGAAAATATCACGTGCGTCTCGAAACAAGATTTGCACTCGGGCGGGTTTGGGTTCACCACGTTAGCCAGAAATATATTGACGAAAATTTGTCACCTCTTTCGAAGAAAGTGTCCTTCCTCTGTGTTGGGATGGCTCTATAAAAGCCCAGCAGATCACTTTTGATCCTGACTACAGCCACCATATGAATTTTGCTGCAGGATCTGCGCAGTGACGGATCTGTTTCTTCAGTATGAGGTGCAGATCATTGTGCCGATCACACGACGCTTGCTAGTAAGGTACTACGTGTGTGTAATTTTTGAGCCGCGTTCTCCGTTAGAGGTCTGCCTCTCCTAGCAGAATAGCGTTCTCACTGACGGGAGAAACGTCAACTAAGGAACGACCAACCCGATGTTGGCTTCGTTTTTCCCGAGACAATATGCTTTATTGTTGTGAAGTAAACTCTAAAAGGTTCTCGTGACTCATCACCACATTGGTGTCTGCCCCCAGAAAAGGAAGCAGGCATCTCAACCAACGAACTTTCAGAAACAAAATCCGGAGGCACGCACCCCTACCGTCGAATGCACCCCTGAGGAGAAGCAGTCCTCCATGGCCTAGGTCTTGTGTAACAAAGGTTACTGCGAACGGTACAACGGGGGTTACACCTTTTGAGTCAACCGACGCGTTCTGCTGAAGGGGTAGCGCATTTCCGTTCATATGTGTTGTGAATGACGGGACTGGAGCCTTCAACGGTAGAGGTAGGGGATCACATTCCCGCTAAAATACTTCGTGAATGATTCATTCTCAAACCCCAAAATCGCCAGAATGCCTATCTTGTTTCGAAAAAGGAGGAGTTTGTGTACTGGACCATTATATTATTCATCGGGATGCAGTTTGAGTCTTCTTGCTGAATTCAGTTTTCGAGTGGCTCACTAATAGTATGGAGACCCTCTAGTCAAAAGCCTCAGGAGATTTAGGGTGAACCTTCATCGTGAAACGCCTCTTTAACATTTTCTGGGGAGTTGAGCTCCTCACGGGTGGGCGATATTGGATTTTTCATGGTATGACAACATATTATTATAGAAAAGTTTTTTTTGTTTGGGACGGCGTGGTGAATAAAGAACGCTGATCGTGTGCTTGAGTAAAACAATCTTTTTTTTGAAGGAGCAATGTTTTGGGAGGATATAGTAATAGTAAGCCCCTTGTGCGAGGAGCATTATAAAACATTGGCAGGCTCCACCCCTTTAGTGTGAGAAGCCTACAAGGTCATATGGCGCCAACCGTCTGTGCCGTGGCATTGCTCCCACACGATCCTTGGGCAGTTTCTCCATTTGACAGCCCCATCATTCGAGAAACCTTTGTACCAAAAGCGCATATCCCTATCGTAAAACGCATCATACAAATCATACAACTTCGAGAGTATGTGTTGGGCCCCGTGAAGGCCAACATCTCGTGAAATTGGAATCGGGGACCTGTCTCAAGAGAGGCGAATCATCGCCGCAAAACTAGCCAAAAATGGAGAGGGAGCAAACACAGTACCCTAACAAGGGGCGTGTTTTGGTGTAGGGTCTGAACCAACAGTAATCATATTCACAGTCTTGCGGCCAACATACTGTATGTTTTGAGAATTTATCGAGAATACTCGACGATCATCGTTAAACAGTGAAGGCCCTTTTGCAAACGAGTGTCACGAGGCCTCCTACGATCGAGGTTCACCTTGAGGTTTTCGATGCCCCTTACTTCAGGAGCTCCCTTCCTCCCTCGAAAAATGAACTACCCATTTCTTTTTTTTTCAATCATCCCTTTCACTTTCCAGTCTAACTCGTAAGAAGCTTTACCCTTGACGATCTTCTGGACAAGCCGTGGTCACAGGTGTCTACCCTTCTCCCTCCCGGTATGTGCCTTTATTTTTTGTCGCGCATAGGGTTCAGCATTCCCACTGCTCATCGATGTTGTTCGAATACAACTAACTCACGCTGTCGCGCTTTCCGCTAATCAGTTTCTTGCATGCTATAAAATGGCCCTAAGCATGCACTCGATGAGACTCGACCCCACGGAATATATCTTGATAGGCGCGCGGACTACCTATCTAGCCACCGGGAGACGCCGACATGAAAAGGTGTAGCTAAGGATCCCGATGAATGGCCCCGTGGCCCCAAGCATAGATTAAAAAAGTCATTTTCCGCAACAAGACCGATATTCCGTCGATTTTGGGTTCAGGTGCCCAGTCTATCAGAAACGAAATGACGGAAATGTGCTCCCTTAATTCTACGACGCGTGTCACGCTCAATCGGTAAGTCCTCGCTGTCTGAGCATAGGTTAGGGTTAGGGCTTGTACCACACCATTTTTCCAACCACGGTTGCTGGATTAGAGAGGGGTGTCGGAGCCCCTCAACTATCGAAACCTCCGAAGTGTAGGAGGTTGGCAAAACGGAAGGGACTGACGAAATAAATGATTTCTTCCGTCACCGAAGAAAGCATAAGGATCGCACGTTACAAAAGGCGCGCCGGCGGTTACGCTAAGCGGTTAACACTTTTCGCCAAAGTTGTGTCTGCCCAACAGGGTCTTCACAGCTGAAGAACTGCATGATTATCGTAGACACCGCCTTGGGTTCGTATTTGCGTTTTGTCCTGATTTGTCTTATGTATCCCTAGAGTCCCAACTTCCGTATTGCAGGCGTACCTTTGCCTCTGGAACTGTGTTTTTGAGCAGCTCAGTATCTTGCTCAGCCACCTCGAAAAACGCCGTACGTTTCGTATTTCTTCCCTACACAGACGCAAATCGTGAAACTACCGGTGCACTGCCGTACGCCGAAACATACATGTTGACACCGACACCACTCTCCCGTTACTCCACATGTTGCCAAACCACAGCCCCCTCCCCCCTTCCAGCGTTTCAAACCACCCGCCCACCCTCCTCCACGTTGCAACCCTTCATCTCTAGAAATCTTCCCTCCCTGGTTGCGGGTTCGGCGCCTGGTCCGTCGGTGCTACCATTACTGCCGCCACCCCCTCGCACAATCAGGTCTGTCTCGGGATGGCACCCTGGTTATCCTCGGGATATATGACGATAAGGTTGTTCTGACCCCGATGCAGCTCATCGCCGGGCGCAAGAGTGTGGTTGGGTTTCTCACCGGGACAGGCCGTGACATCCAGGTGGGGAGCGGTGGTGGCAAACCGATTGATTGGGTCATGACATGCTACAGTAGAAAAAATCGCCCCTTCGGCGAAGGTGTGTTAGTCACGGGAGGAACTCAGCGAGAGGAGTGCACCGAAAAAGTAGGAGGGACGTGTGCACTGCTGTTAGACAAATGGAGGTGTCGCATTTATTTGTCATTATATACACCAGGCATGCCACGCGAAGTTCCTCTAAACTGAGAACAACTTCCACACCAATGTCGTTGGATTCTGTCACATGCTTCGAATAAAGCCAGGGAAGGGCAGAGGCTAGAGCTGCGACCTGCGACCTTCTGGTTTAACAGGCTCTGACCAGTAATTCCCCCCTCAAAAGTGAACAACGAACGGTTAGCATACTGTTTCTGCCAGTACTGAAGTAACCAGTTGCAATATATAGGTCTTGTTCTGGCGCCATGAGAGAAAATATGGTCGAGTTTGTTTTGGCGCGAACAAGCGCTCTTTAAAGTCATATTTACAGTGGTATATTTGGCTCTTCGTGTGAGAAGATAAACCAAGAAGGTACCATCCCTCAAGGGCCATTGCTCGTTGCTCCACACACCACCTTGGTATATCCACCTGGGTGACCGAGTCGTTTCAACGCATTGCGTTTTGTCGCTTTCCTCGTCATGAGTCAATATTATATATGATGTATAACGGTTATCATCTTGAAACACCTGCGCAACCATAGATCCTCTGTACCAGGTGCCAAGGCATCGGGTATATCGCAGCATGTGTCCGAGAGGTTTTGATCAGAGGTAGCGGATGGAAGTGAAAACTAGAGTGTTGCAGTGTATTGCCAAGGTGCGTCCGTCTGAGATGGGGCTTCTCGACTGAACTACTTAGCGTCGTTGCGCAATGTGCCTTTAGGGGTGGTACCTTATTATTTGGGCATTGCCCCTTCGTAAGGTGTGCTAGTCACGGGGGGAACTCAATACCTCACCCGAACGATGGCTCGAAAAGGTTTGTTCACGCGGACACCTCCGACGGCTTGTAAGCGAATCAAACATTCAACTGTGAGCACCGTAGACTATTACTAATAGTTGCTCTCTCTCTCGGAGATCGACCGGTCATACCATATTGAGCCAAAACAAAGGGTGTGCCCTTTACCTAAGCGCTGAGTTGCTATTCTGGCTACCGCACTGTCGGGTGGAACCGTAAGGCTCGTTTCGACATTAAGGTGAAAAGTATACGGTTCTTATATTCACGCTCAAAGAGGTACCACTGGGGGCCTTGAGGCTTGAGGGAACGACTTACTGCTGTAACGTATTTGGAACCCCACTCACGAGACCGGTTAAATTTAGGGATTCAGTCCCATTCAAAAAACGGGACTGTGGTCCTAAGCAGCCACGTAATGGTTCATCGGACCCCGGGCTAAAGGGGGCCATGTGAAGCCGTTCCTGGCCTGACGCGCTCAACATTGCTGCGATGTCATGCGTTATTTTCGCCGCAGGACACGATTCAGTTCGCCCATGAGCACTAAATCAAGCCGAAGACCATCGTGTTCGAGGGCATCGACAGCGCTCCCGAGGCTTACGTGACCATGCGCAACGGTGGCTACCGCGTCGTCATCAAGGTCTCTACCGACTAGAAACCAGCGACAGGAATAGGCCCGAGACCCGATATGTGCTCCGTCCCAGCATTGTAGGGATGCTAGGGTGTATACGGTTACAGCGCCGGTCCGCCATCAAGAAACACCTATTCTGGGAAATTCTGAGATTGTTGTTAGGGCGCTTTCTTGGCAAAAACCTTGAGCATAGGCTGTTTCATACCGGTAGAGTTTAGTGTAGAGTTCAACATTGAGCTCGTTGTTCTCAGCTTAATTTTCGGATCGTTCTTTAAATAGTGAGTATGTTTCCCTGATCGTTCTTAGTCGTAGGCAACACTGTACACGACTACTACGGTCATGCATGATATTGAGTATACCTCCCTCGCCCATACGATCAGACGACTACCGCGAGGATCAACCAGGGGTAACACTGACAGGCTGCACGACACGCTCTTCGGGAGGGCGCCATTAGAACGGAAAATGGTCATGAGCAATAATATATGGGGTAGTAGGTTTCCCTCTCAATATTCGGAACAGAAATGCCAGGTGGTATGGTTAGGGTGCATGTACGTCCCCTCGTTAAATAAAAGCATCAAACGAACCACTGTATACGTATGTCACGCATTTGGTCGTCCAGATGATATGCTGTCGACGATGTTACTGGGTCAATGAGATGCTCGTGACTCCCGCTCCGATATATCGGCGTCGTGTATCGAAGGATCTACGTATGGTCTTGAACTCCCTACGAGCCGGAGGTTTTATTTTTGAAGGCCCTTCTCGACTCAGTAGGTTCCTGCTGAGTAAGAGCGAACATCGGGCTTCACTGACGGAAGAAACGGCCGCGTGTAGCCATCAGGTTTTCTAATCTGCCATCGATTAGAGGAAGGAATTGGACTTCCCTTAGTAGGCCACGTCCGTCATTTTTACCTGGATCTCCGATATAGAGGTCACCAATACAAAATAAGGGGGAACCGGAGTCATCTGCGTCTGACGAGCATGCTTGATGTGTCATTCGTATACGGTGCCATCAAGGCGCCTAAAGAGGTGTTGCCGTATACCGGGCTACCCGTACAGTCAGAGTCAGACGTGTATTCATCATGTTTCAGGTTGACAATATGTATTTCACAAAAGGTTTTGTTAGAGTATGTTTTACGTGTGGAATCGGATCATCTTGACATCAAACGTGTGGGTAGAGATATTGATCCTTTTGTTCAGCACACAAACCAAATGTGTTGGAACCAAGCGAAGAAAGCTTCACGTAAAGAAGACGGACACAACAAGCATGCGTTTTGTTTTGGAGGGAAAAACACAATAAATGAGCGCCCACCAACGATGTGCGCGTACAGCAGTAGCCCCCTCCGCTGGGCACTGCAGGACTTCATCACAGGACTCCCACATTGCTTCGCAAGAAAATCGCAACCTTATCGGGAGACGGGCCGAGTGTTTGCTTTTGGTTAATAGTAAACTCGAGGTCCGAGCCGTTGCGCTGAGGGCGCTACAGCGGAGTGTCTTCAACGATCGACACCTGTTGCGACAGAAGCAGGGTCAGTTGACGAAAACAATTGCGTTTTCCCGATAACCTCAGCCCAATCTTGATCATTGGATTACCGTTAAAATATTACGGATGCCCCTAGTAACCGGGATCCTTCGAATATGCTACATGCTATTGTCACTATCACGGACGCCCATAGTCAAAGGGCCCAAAATGAGACTGAAGCACTCGCCATGGTGTGTTTATCTCAAGAACAATATATATACCAGCACCGGCGAGAGTTGTGCGAGCTTCACAAATATATAGATAGAGCCCGAGAGGAGCGCACTCTCATCAGCAGTGGGAGCCGTGCAATCTGCAAGATCCAGCGTCCGTTTCCTGGCGGCTCGGATCTGCGTACGCAACCCGCCACTGCCCCCGTACCTCTGTGGGGTGGTGTAGGATCGTTTATTGCCTGTGTTTCCGCCTATAGAGGATGCGCCATACCTTCGGCTTGCCCCGTCCTTGGAGTGGGCCGGTGGAGTCCACCAGGACCTGCAACGGTCTAGCGGTAGCCACACGAGCATCGAGCTTCGGGCTGAACAGACGGGAAACCTCGCGCGGTGCGGCTGATGGTCTGCTTACGTGTGGAGTGGTGGGAATGTGTTTTGTTTCGTGAACACCGACGCCAAGGCGTTCATCACCCAGGTGGAACGGGTCCACCACCACAGCAGAGTGTGAAGAGTCCGGCAACAGCGGACACGCACATGCACGAGAGGAAGGATGGGAGTGTCGGCGTTGGCTGGGACGGCTGCACCCAGCCAACGGAAACCAAGGCGCGTACGTGGCCACGAAACGGAGAGCCACATTCGTCGCAGAGAAGGAACGAAACAAAAAAGGCAAAAATAGAGACGGAGACGAGCCTCACGCTGGCTGGAGATAATGGCAGGGAAGCACGTGCGGCTCGCCAGAGACAAAAGGAGGAACGTGTGGCGGTAGCAACCTACAACGTGCACACCCTGCCTGTGAAGGGGAAGAATGGGTACGGACGCGACGAGCGTGTATTGGCGAAGGGGAGGCAACTCGCCTGTGAATTCATTGGCCTGCAGGAAACTCGGAGGTCCAGCACCACGACGTTCCGCGCGGCAGAGCATCGCGTTGTTTGTTGAGGTCAGCAAACCACAGTAGCCAGGCATGTGTACGAAGAAGGCGTAGCTGTCGAGGAATCCTGCAGACAGCCTCTGTACACTCGCCAGCTCATTGACGAATGGCTCGTGTCTATGCGCGTTGAGGTGGCTAGTATATGCGAGGCAGTTAACTTATTCGTTGCGTATGCCATAACTGGTCGTACCAAGGACGCCGGACTGAAATATATTTTCTGGAAGAAATTAGGGGGCTTGGTGGAACAGATCCCGACGAAAGATAATCTGTTTTTCCTGATGGACACTGGCGGGGAAACTGAACAGGGGGTGGAGGGGTGCGGTGATGATGAAAGCAGAATCCCTGGAAAATGGACGTGATGCTCGGAACGGTAACAACAAACGACCCCTGTCGTTCGCCACAAATTGCAGGTTAGCTCTCACCAACACGTTTTTCAGCACGCACAAGGCTTGGATATCGCATACACACAACGGCACCAACCCGAATGACAGTAGGCGGATCGACTACATCCCATCCCGTCGAGGCCATCGAACGACAGTAAAAGATGTTGAAGTCGTCCCACAGCGTTCTGCCCCAGCTAATCCTGACTCAGACCACAACATTTGTTATATCAAAGTCCGACGATTGGTCACTTTGCGCCCAAAAGAAAAAATACGAAGGCTAACAAAACGCGCGGAGAGTCCGACAGACATTTTGTCAGCACCTAAGAAACGTGTCGTCAACGCGCAGTCATGAAGGCCGTTTCCGCCCTCGACCAGCTGTTCCAGTCCTGTAGCACGTTAGGAATGGTTGAGTTTTTCTTTACGGCTCCTTTTGATGCAGTCGAAAAAGGCGCGCCACCCTCTACACGCCGTCACCGCAGACATGGTTGGCGTGAGTCTGCCATAAACTTGGCCACATTTATATTTGCAAGAACAGCGATTGAGGATGCACAAAATTTCTCGCGTGTCCCCCCCCGGGACAGAACCGAGTGGGAGACACTAAGATCTGCGTGTGCGAAACATGCAGAAGGTAATCGCCGGAGGACCGCATGCGTACTTCCACGACTACCTCGCCCAAACCGAACCCCTTCTAGCAAATAACGTCCAGAGGGGATTCTTCAAGCACCCTAAGAGCATGGTGGGACTGGAAAGTACTAAAGGGGGGTGCGAGGAGTTCGTCACGGACGGGGATGCCACGCTGCTGCGGAATAAGGTCCGAATTCGTGAAATATGGGCGGGGGTTTGCCATAGAATCTTAAACGCGAATTCGACGAAACTCGATCCCTCGATCATCGACCTTTCATCATCGCGACCGCTAAAACTGTCGCTCGGAGATGATCCATCCATGGATGTGATGACGTCCCAGGTGTGCGCTTGGGCTGGAAGGTGCAACATCTGTTGTCAACTGAGAAAATCGAGACGATACTGCACGGGCGCATCACGTGGAGACAAACCTCGGCTGACTACGACAGGCTATGGCGGGCGCATCACTCGATTCTCCTCGGATGTCTCGGCTGTCGGAAGCGGAGGCGCGAAGATCATACTCTATCCAACGCCTACGTGCCTGTCAAGGCGGACTCCGAGAGCATTGAGGTGATGGTGCTCAGGCGCAGGATATTCTTCGGGGATTTTTGTGGCTCGCATGAAAGAGGACCGCCTGCCGAGGTTGTACGTCCAGGGGGAGATGGAGGGGAGTAAGGGCAAGTGCTTAGGATAGAAAAGGAACCGGATGGGGCGGCTGAAGGAGGACCTCGAGTGGTTCGGTGTCAAGCTCGAAGGGTAATACGAAGTGGCACAGAAGGTTGGCAGATGGGTTCGAGAAATCCAGGACGGGGGGGCGAGGTCTACATGCGGAGATCGCATCCACGGAAAGTAGTGCTGCAGAAAATTAATGCACGATGTTTTCAACTGCGACACGGCCCGTAAAACCCAATGCACCCAGGGGGTGGAAGGGGCGCCGACAGGGGCGGGGGCGAGGGCGAGTAAATGTGATAACGTCAACTACACGTAAACTCCCGAATATATCTGCGGCTGATTTTGCTCGCTCTTGAAGCGAACTCAACACCTTCACGGCAATTGCAGCGGCTAGTAGCTGACATCACAACACGGGGAAAGTTACATTTGTGATTTTTAAGACGGCGTATTCAATATTGGTCCAGTTGAAAAATATCGAAAACTCGTGTAACAGCATAAAGCAATCTAACGTAGAAGAACCCATCGAACCTTCATCGAATATTCTCAAAGGCAGCGTGTCCAAAACACGATGATGCCGATGCAACGCATCACATCACGTGTTGGAGCCACCAAAAACCGCACTCCCAATATAATCCCCATTATATTCCACGCACCAGATGCGCATGCCTCGGCCACTACTCGGGAAGACTTACGAGATTTTTACGATATAACGGCTGATCAGATCACACCTTTCTTGAGTGTTCTATTTTACGCCCCACGACGTTCGCGCACGTCGAGCACGAATAAGCCAGCGCTGCTCCGAAATCATCTCGCGTATACCTCACCGGTTACTTTCGAACTACAACGACACCTCCAAAAGGACACGACAGGTCATATCCTGCTGCCAGTTTCTTACACTACGCTCCCCGAGGTACACGCACGCACGTCGAGCACTCTATCTCGCTTTTTTTATCAACGAAGGAGCCAACGCCGCTCCGGGACCATAGGCCACGACAATCAACAGACATACTTCCAAGAACGCGCGCCAAACACTCCAATATGACGATGGAAAGTGTGAGGCACGATACGGAAATTCCTGGCACATCCACTGTTCAGGGCCCTTCAAATATCCAACATATATACGCCTAAAGCAAACAGCGTCGGCCGCTGGCCTAAACTCGACCAAGATTGGGCGAGGTTCTAGGCTGTGTTCAAGATTGTTGTGGGGGGGGGCGTGGAACACGTACAGGACACAGGACTGCTGTCCATTTGAAGTGATCCCCTATTTTGAAGCAAGAAAGGAAAGCGTACGATGCCTCCTACCGTACACCACGAAACGGGAAGCGTACCGTACCCCCTCCTGTCCTACAGGGAAGGGTCGAAACGGTCCTCAAAATTTGCTATCGTCGCAGGAGAAATAATAAACG
>JBBMHQ010019892.1:0-17591 GCA_037834295.1 Postelsia palmaeformis
ACCTGGTACGATGTACGGAGTATCTCGTATTCTTCAGTCTCGCGTGTTCAAATCCGAAAAATGATGTATTTGAGTGGTGCTGACGTTAAGGTGCGTCCTGGAGCGTGACCGAAAATCACACCTCGAGCGAGGAACTTCTCGCGCAAAGAGAGTGGTGTAGGGAGGGTCTTATTACCCCCTACTACGCTCGTTCCAAGTGCATCCACCCCCCACGTTTGTAGACAAATTACTTGGCGCTTTAGAGTTGCATCATAATTTGCAAAACGTAGCAAAGAGGGTAAAAAAACAGCCGAAACGAAAATGATGAACTCGCAAAAAACGGCAAAACTCGAGAAAAATGACAGTGAATCATGCGTACTACGATAGTACTGTGCACAACGTACCAGGTATTTAGAGTGCCAACGCATGCCAGCCTGATGTACAGTTTTATCACTCTGTCTGCTGTCCCCTTGCTATCTTCTGAACGTACGTAGTCCTCCTGCCACTACAGCACGAAAGCACCACTACAGCAGGCCAGTGCCACTACAGTCAGCACTAGGGTGCGATTGTTCTGTGAAACACAGTAGCAGCAGAATAATCAGTCAGCCCTCTGCAACGTTCCGGTCAGAAACAAAGGATGTTCCGGTCAAGAGCAAAAAAACAAGTACCGTTACCAGTAAGCCAGCATCGATATAAATAAACTGAGTGTCGTTGCGCGCTCAGGACTTCTTCGGTGTCGATTTACTGTTTTTTTTTTTGTTTTTTTTTTTACCTATTAATAGTGGCCAACAGTGCCGACGGATGTTTTCAACCTCAACCTTAAACTCTATGGTGCGAGTCAGGAAGGCAGCGAACGGGCAGGCTTATCAAATACCAGCACCACAATCCGAACTCTCTCTCTGCCGATCTACTGCATCTATCTGCTCATGAAAACGCGATACGAAACTCGAATCGTCGGACATGTGATTTGGGTCGCACATCTTAGCCACACCATATGGCGCTTCTTTGAAAGTACTAAACCACGCCTATGATGACCAGAAAACGGGCAGCAGATTATCCTATCCAGTACAGCACATCGGCCACAATAGACGTCCTATGACAACAGACGACCCATGACAACAAGGTTCATTTGCTGCCTTACTACTGTTGTTGCACCATGTCTAAGCTGCCGCGCCACGAGATCTAAGTCGCGGCTGGCCCCCCACGTCGCCCATCAAGCCTGGGACAGTGTACCCAGCATGACACTAAAAACAGCCGTATAAATTGGACAGCTCACCACCTAGATCATCTAGATCATCTAGATCATCTAGATATTATATAGCAGGGACTACTCGCTCCGAAAAAGCTAGACGATGGAATGGGGGTTCTGTCGTGCAAGCAGCAAATCGCGAGACCACAAACAAATTTCACCCGAATCGCGCGTCTCAAAAAAAAAAAATCACACGTGGATCGCGCTCCTATAAAACTGGAAACCCCTCGAATTCGGCCGCTCACTCGCACGGGGTCGCCCTGCGCCCACAGCGATATGCATACAAAAGGTACACTCACACAGAGGGAAAACACTAAAACACTTGAAAAACCCTGAGCTCACATCAAGACAACTTGAGCCCCCATGATTCGCAGGAACGCAACGAACTATCATTGTTCACGTTCACGCGCTACGCTCGGGGGATGAGTCCTTCCAGCCCATCGGTCGTATGGCTTGCAAACAGTCTGCATATCGGACAGATCATCCACAGATAGATCATCTAGATCCTATAGCCGCCGCTATGAGATGCTGTGCAGGATCTATGGAGTGCAGATTCAACTCAGGAAGCATGTCCTAGGTCACGCAGGTTATAAGGCTCCCACCCGGAAATATGATCTAGATCATACAGATCATACAGATCACACAGATCGGGAGTCCATCTGCCCTGAAATATCGAGATCATAGAGCAAGAATCGATCGTCCATCTAACCGAGGTGTGAACAGTCCAATCCTACCATAAATGATTCAAAAGCACCGTA
This sequence comes from Postelsia palmaeformis, assembly GCA_037834295.1. Classification (NCBI taxonomy): domain Eukaryota; class Phaeophyceae; order Laminariales; family Laminariaceae; genus Postelsia; species Postelsia palmaeformis. The sequence continues at coordinate 1,987 of JBBMHQ010019892.1, forward strand.
AAGCACCGCACAACGCTCCTCCCAAGACAAAAAATCAACTACCATGTATGAATGATATTAACAGTGTAATATAAACCAGGGGATATTCTCTCTAGGCGGCGCTGTCGACTGACGCCTCCAAAACTCCTCCAAAGCGCGTAACCCCCCCCCCCCCCCCCCGACCGATAAGAGAACAACTCACGGTAGTGGTGTACCAAAAACAAGGTGAATATGATACCTCACATACATGCCGAGATATGTGCCTCACGTAGGTAGCTATAGGTGTGCAAACTAAATTGTAGCTATTAATAGCGACGGGAATGATAACGATTCGAATAATGAGACACCGCGAATAGACGCAACAGTACCGGCTCAAGACAAGCCGTAGCAACGGAAAAGTGTAAAACTCGTCACTCGTGACCAAGTGATGCTATGCTCAGGAGGCGATGCGGTGACACAAAACCTTGACATAAGAGTGCGGCCTCAGATAGGGAACAGCAAGCCCGCACTTTCTAGCTTCTACCCGTCAGAGGGACAAGAAAACAAACAAGAAAACGAAACGGAAACAAAAAACAAGACAAAGCGAAACAACGAAAAATAAAACTTGGTACGAGACGAAGACGAGCCGCGACAAAGAAAAAAACGTCAAACTTAAAAATGTATCGCAAGCAGGCACCTCCACCAGTCAGGAAGGCATACAATAAGACGATCGGACAGCAGGAACAAAAAACCCATCGGACAACGAAATTCAAAACCGAATAAAAAGTCGGTCCGTGACACTCCGCAAACCACAAAGAAAACCCTCACGGCGCAAGATAAGCCGAAAACACTCTACTACACACGCTGCAGATCTGCAGATACAAGCACCAAAAAAAAGGGCAATAGATACGCTGCAAAGACGTCGAAAACACGAGCGCCGAAAAACGTGCCGTATCACACCCTGCAAGTCACGAAAACACGAACGACGGGGAAAAAGCCAACACACCCCTTGCAGAACCCGCCGGCTAGTACGCACTAAAAAAAACAAGCCAATATACACGCCGTACAATAGTACGTATCATACCATTCCGCAAAGAAAACGCTACGTTGCGCCAGCACAGAAAAAATAGCACTGCGACGAGCATACTTAGCGCCAAGGACCCAAGACCTGACTACGTACCGGATGGCTGCATCGTTTCACCACCCTTACCCGTGAAAGCTCCATGACAAAAAAGGACCGGCGTCCCCGACTGCTGCACAAACCGCAATTAGTTGTCACGTTGAGTGAGTTTGATATAGTAATAACTCTTCCAGTACCGCTCAAATGATTTAACACTAATTCCAAGTAGCTTATCACCAGAAGTATAGGTGCAGCAGTACTAAAGGGGTTATAACTCTTTGCTACACTGCAAAGGTTTTCTGAGCTAAATCCAGCCACAGTTTGGCCCAAAACTCTAGACGTATTTGCACCTAAAAGACGTTGCCTCGACCCTTTCAGTGCCGAAAACACGGCCCCGCCAACTCCAACTAATTTGTCCCGAAAAACGCGGCCGCACTTGCATTAAAAAAAGGCTGATTAAGCCCCTTCGAATTTTTTATTTCTAGCCTTGTGGTTGTATCGTAGAAATCATCAAACCGACTCAACAGCTCTCTCTCCGTTGAGAATATCGACCCAATCGCTCTTTGCATTCAGCAAATCTACTCAACGGCTCTACCCGTATTCGGGAAGAAAAGTGGCTCAAAGACTCTCTCCGTTGAGAAAACCGACTCAACGGCTCTATCCACTAAGAACATCAGCTCAACGGCACTCGCCGTTCATAAAATCGGATCAAACGGCTCTCTCCGTTCGCCCGCCCCTGCAACTACAGCAGCTACAGCAGTGGTGTAGTAACCGGCATCTGAAGACAACCAGCGGTTCCAGAAAAAAAAAAATCGACGAAAACAAACCAGACGTTAGGCTTCACACGTCCGGGAACGCCTGGTAACGCTTGATGTGTCCCAACAACGTCTCCAGACCAACGGCGTCATACGCCGCTTTCGCTTTGCGAAACCCCTCACCGTACACCTGGGGTGTCGTCACAAAACGAAACAGAGTACAGCAAGCCAATAGAACAAACATAAAGGGGCGTTTATGCATGGCACCAAATGTTTAGATCCACAAGCAGCCGTGCACGCCGTAGTTGGTGAAACGTCTGCTATGAGAGCACGAGAGCTCGACGTACTTGTTGACCAACAATGGTTCAATCTCTTAAGCAAATTGGGACCAGACATTGCGACCACATATATGCGAATTGCGGTCTCATCAATCATATATACCGTACGAGACTATCACACTAGGGTGATAACATAACACCCTCCCTGAAATTAAGTTCAGGGCCGATTTTCTCCGAATCAAGGGTGGCACACGCGACGAAAGCACGTACGTAGTGGCTTTTGGAACATCTCGTCGAGAGACCATTCCATAGATATTATACGTCGCTCGGCGTTTGCACTCTCCTCGGTGTCGAGGAAACCGGTTTGAACCTAGTCCAAGGGGGTGTGTTACTTTATCACACGTGTATACGGTATTATCTCATTGCACGTGTCATGATATTACTATTACTACTATTAGCAACGAGCGTGCAGCAGTACGGCCACAGTAGGAGTACCATGCCGGGCGCGTGTCTTGCATGGTAATTCGGGCAATTCCCTCAGTTGACCACTTTCCAACCCACAGGTCAAGGTTGTTTCGTGCTATATAGGTGTACGAGCCCCTGGTATAATCGTCATTACGTTTCGTCAGCTTGTCCCTCTGTACTATACTAAGGTCAACCCTACGATGCGTATCGATAGTGTGGTTGGTGGTTTTATGTTCTATACCATTGTCTGTCATCATGTCCAGCCAAAAACGAGATACCCAGACAAACAAACAATATAAAACTGTCATCACGTTTTCACCTCCGACACGTCGGTCTTGATCTGGTGAGCGAAGAACCCGCGCAAGTCTTCGTTTGAGGGAGGGGAGCCAGGGTTCCGCCCCCTCCCTCCTCCCTCGTCCCCTGTCCCCGCTCCCAGGAGGTGTTCTAGCCACAGCAGTGCAATTAGCTGGCACACACCTTCCTCCACCTACAGAAGGAAGAACGCAAGCAGATGCGTGCAGCGAGTGTCTAGTTGTAATGTTATTCATGCGGGTCTCAGAACTTACCCGACCTCAGTGGGCGCGAGCTCAACGCCTACGAGAGCCTCGCCCGGTGCGTATTGGAATAGGAAGGACGCGCGTCTCGTCAGCACCATCTGCCACGCCCAAGCACATAATCCTGCCGTCGATAGTCGATACTACCAACGGCACCTAGCGTTCGAGAAACGAGCAGATAGGGGGCTGAAGATTCACCAGGGACATAGAGAAGCGAGGAGTAAACACAGCCCGGCGAAGGCTGAAATTTGTACCGAATACGAAACACCGAAAGCGAAAACAAGAGTGGAGGAACCACTGTACAACACGTAACAGGGTAGCGGGTCTTCTGGTTTCCTCGCCGGGGGCTATTCGATATCGGCGTATCATGACAGCACGGTCAACACCACAATCACAACCAACACCCAACAACGAGCATACTCCCAACCCCGATCCCAATTCTGATCATAAGGCATCCCCAAAACCACAATCCCAGCCAAAACACCAATCCCAATCCCAGCCCCAGTCATGGTCCGAACCCAACCCCAGTCCCAATTCACTTCCCAACCGAATATCAATCCCAATCTCATTCTCCGACAAAACTTGAACCCCACCCTCAACCCCACTCACTAGTCTCAACCCCGATCGAAATTCAAACCCCAACACCAACCCCAACCTGAATCATGAATCATCCCAACCCCAATCAAAGTCCCAAGCCCAACCCCGATCATAATCCCAACCCCAGTCCAAATCATAATCCCAACCTCAATTCAAATATGAACCCCAATCCAAACCCCAATCATGGTCTCAACCCCACGCTTCACCTGCGAGGGGAGACGCGAAGGAAAGGAAGGCTCCAACTTGATCCACGCGTGCATGGCCTCGTGCGCAAGGATGGAGCTGAAGCTTGCGAAGGGCAAGCCGCACAGCACCAAGATCGCGGTCACCGCTCGCCTTTCGCCAAGATAAACCTGAACGCAAACACAACGAACGAATCAACGAACCAACACACAAACAACAACGGGGCTCTATTAATCGCCAAACCATCGTATCATACACTAGCACCAGATAGCATACAGTCGAAGGAAGGGAGGGGAAGGGAGTCGGGGGGGTGGGGGGGGGGGGCACCGTTGGCGACAAAATTTCAACCCTTTGGACGCTTACTCTGCTCCGGGTGAAGCATAGCCTGCCTGTGCCCGTGCGGGTATATGAGAGGAATCCACGCGGAGTCAAAAGGGGAGGAGGAGAAAGATGTCGGAAGGACACTTCCTCTCTCATTACTATTATTATATTCCTTTTATCCGGGCAGAGCAGTCAGTCATCGCCCTTCGTGTGGAAACTATGTACCGCCGGAGAGAAAGGAAAATGTGGAAACATGGAATATTGATTGAGCCCGCAATCTATGTTGTTTTAGTTCCGTTTTTTCTGTCGACAATTTTTCGCACAACATCTACAGGCTCTCCTGTTTGTGCAGAGGCGACCACCACGTGCAAGAGGGTCGGGGGTAGAACCCTCCACGCGCAGCACACGTTTCCCCGCGCGTTGCCACCATAGTTACCATCCTCATCTACATAATCACCATCACCACCATCACCAACCCCCCCACCACCACCATGGTGTGAACAAAAAAAACTACCTGAGGTATATTTCTGCAGCTAATCCCGGATGGCTTCAGCGAGTGTGTGTATCGTGCCCCCCTACACTGATTGGCAGCACAGCACAATACAGTACAGCACAGCACAGAACGTGAGGGCAAAGTAGAGGAGGGCACGGGAAAATACAGGACAGTACAGTACTGTACAGTACAGTACAGTAAAGTGCAGTAGAGTACAGTACAGCACAGTACAGTAAAGCACAGCACAGCACAGTACTGTACAGCACAGCAAGGTAAAGTACAGTAAAGTACAGTAAAGTACAGTACAGTACTGTACAGAGTACAGTACAGTGCAGTGATTTACAGTACACTGCAGTACAGTACTGTCCAGCACAGCACAGTAAAGTACAGTACAGTACAACACAAAGTACAGTACAGTACACGAACAACGTAGAGCAGTACATTATTTCGTACCTGGGTGGGTGGTCCGACTTCGAATCGGCCGACGGAAGCATTGAAATGCATCGCTCCAGATGCCATATGCCTCACCGTCGCCACCTGCGAAATAAAAAACGCCATTTAACATTAACAAGCCACCCATCAGGGTCAACACACCACATCTCAAGGTTAAAGAACGACACCTTAGGACAAGCGAACCACAACTTGGGGGGACAAACGACAATTTGATGTCAGCAAACCACACCATAGGGTTAACCGACCACATCTCAGTATTAACAAGCCACACCTCAGCGTAAACAAGCTGTACCGTAGGATGTACAAACCGCACCTTGGCGCGTACAAACGACACGTTAAGGTAAACACACTACAATTGAGGGTCAACATGCCCCAAAAGAGCATCTACGCGGGTTTACCAGCCTTCTATGTAGGAAGAGCGCAAACATGTCATCTTGCTGCGCACAATGTCGTGTGTCGTACATCTCCGTGTGTTCGCCATATTGCACCGCGGACACATCCCCTACCATACCCCAGCAGCTCGGGCTGCTTCGTGTCGCCGATGCGTGCTCAAGTCGTCACTTTTCCACACGGCGGATAGACCACGACATAGATTATCTAGACCCTAACCTGCAGGATAATCTGTACATTACAGATCCAACCCAGGAAACATGTCCTACAGCAAGTCACACAGGTTAGTCGGCTCCCACCCGGCAACACTGGCCAGACCATACAGACCATACAGATCATACAGATCACGAATATATTTGCCCTGGGAAAAATCTAAGTCATGGAACGGGAATGGTCTGTCTGACCTGTCCAATGTGTGCACTGTTGTTGCCCTCGCAAGTCCTAAAGAGATATACTTTTCTGGCGACCCTGTGTGGTACAATTCCGCCCGAACGGTGACTTCAACACCATAAAATCGTTAGCTCTTGGGGCAAAGATGTCAGGAGACAGCATTTTCACCCCTTGACAGGCAGCAATTTTACCTTGACATGCCTTGACTGACACCAAACCCCTAGGTTTTAGTGTGGAATGCTCAGCCCTACACTCTTGACAGCGCACGTTTTGCCTTGCTTGGCATGTCTCCTGACTTATTTGCCTTGGGGTGGGTACAGAGGCGCTAGCGAAATTAACCCTGTAGTACTGCAGTGTGCATAAACCTACTATATCAAATCTGACTCTAATTCTAAGTGTTTCGTCTCCACAACGGGAGTGCAGTCCTTAAGGCCTACTGTCAAGGGATCAAAGGCGGTGAACATCATGATATCATCACGCACCTCGGACAGCGTGAGCCCTCTTGTCGTGGGCATTCCTTGCTCTGCACCCTTTCCATGGGACGGATCTCGATGCGTCTGTTCGTTCAGAGAGGGGGAGTCCTGTGCACAGCAAGTAAAACAACATGGGGCAAGGCAAGGCAAGGTAAGGTAGAGTAAGGCAAGACCCGAGAGGCCGGGGCGCGAGGTAGCGAGGTAAGAGCGAGGCCGCTTGTCGCAGTGTCTGACGGTCTGTTTGTTTGTCTATCTCTATTTGTCTGGATGCCTGCCTGCCTGCCTGCGCGTCTGTTTGTCTTGCCTACTTGTCTGAAAGTTGTCTGTCTATCTTTTTATTCACGTCTGCAAATCGCCGGTTTATCTGTGCATGTGTTTGTCTATCTGCCCGTCCGCCTTCCCCCCCTCACCCCAAAGCATGGTAAAAACAACTATTAATAGACCCCACCAAACAGCATCACCCATCGGTTTTGGCCGCCGACAGACATAATAGTACTACCACAATAGCACCGGACAACAATGTATCACAAAGCACAGAACGAGAAACACTCAACACAACCCTACGTATGACGCAAGCAAGCAACTTGTGCTGCATACCGCATGTTGGAAAAATATAACAAAAACGACGAGCGGAATCTCGCTCCCCCTGCTCTCATACTGAAGGAGGTCTACATACACCTGCGCACAGCTGGGGGGGCGGGGAGTATGTGAGACTGGAAGAGGTCCAAAACAGTGGGAAAAGGGGAAACAAGAATGACAGGAGGCCTAGACACAGCTGGGGGGACGGAGGATACGGGCCCGGGGAGGCCTAAACACAGTGCGGAGAGAGGGTGGAAGGATCACCGGATGCCTAGACACAGTGGGGAGAGGGGGAACAAGGATGGCATAAGGTATAAACACAAAGGGGAGTGGGGTAATCAGGACATCAGTAGGCCTGAACACAACGAGGAGAGGCGGGATAAGGACGGCAAGACGCCTAAATAGAGCGGGGAGCACGGGGAGGGGGGGTAAGGGCCGCAGGACGCCTAAGCATACCGGGGAGGAGAAGGGGTAAGGTCAGCTGGGACTTAGGCTATCATCCAGCCGTGCAGCGATGGTGTTACACTCGCCACGAACGATCGGCACCAAACTGCCGGGGGCCTCAACACAGCCCGGGGAGAGATCATACCTAGGCCGGACAATTCCTTTCTCCTCCTCTGAGCGACAAGGGTCAGCTGCGACTACGGCTATCATATACCTGGATACCCGGAGTCCGGTACAACCCCGGATGGGGAAGGACCGTTGGTATCACTATAGCAGTTCTTGAGTTTCCGTCGAGAGTTGTATACATGGCAGTGTTGCCCTCACCAAGAGCAAGGTCGGCACCGGGCCATAGGAGGCCTGAACACAGGGAAAGGGGGGGGATAATAAGCTACACTACAGCTGTGGCAACGGTGGTGGTCTTATACTTACCACGAGCAAGATCGGCACCCCACGCATCTCCCTCGGCACCGCCAAGCTGAGCTCTTGCTCGAAGAACCGACACACATCTTGATATGCGGGTGCGCCTTCGGAAGAGTCCACCACGGCCGTCTGCACCACCAAGGTCAGTTCAAGGGATGGAGGTGTGGCAAAGCAAGGCAACGGGCGGGGGTGGAGGGGTCGCGTTTAGGGAAGGGGAGGGGAGGGGAGTCGTGTTTTCATAGGAGAAGCTGTTGAAGAGCTGAAGGGAACGCAATGCGAATCAGGAACGGCGGGAGGGGAGTCGTGTTTAAATAGGAAGAGCTATTGAAATGCTGGAGGAAACGCCATGCGAATCGAGAACGACGCGTGAAACCCTGCTTGTAGCTGTTGTTGTGATTGTAGCTGTGGTTACGGGTGTTGTTGCTTTGGTGGCAGTTGTTGTGGCTAGTGTGGTTGGTGTTGCTGTTGCTGATCTCGCAAAAATAGGGAATTGCCATTATCTAGCCCTCTGTCACTATCAGGCCCAAGGAGTCTACCGGTAGGTAGGAAATAAAAACTTAGTCGGGGTACCAGGATGACAGCCAGTCCCACAGCCTATTGTTCGAGCACAATAAAATAGTAGAGGTGCAGATCAGAGAAGGGGCGCCAGCGAACACAATGGAAAGACCAACACCCTTACAAGTATATGGCAGTCGGTGTGAGGCATCAGTACGTTACACCCGCCAGCACCACGGTTTTGATCAACATGCACCGTGTTTGATTTGACCGATAGCTGTGAGGGAATGTCATGCACCATCTGTATGATCTGTACGTGTGATCTGTATGCGATGTTTTGTGTATGCATGACCTGTCCGATCTGTCTGAATTGTCTCCTGACGCATGTTACGGTTGGGGGTAGGGGTAACACCTACTTCTGCCTTCTGAGGCAGGCTGGTCACATGAGGAGCTCAATACTTCACCTGACATGGCTGATTTTGATAAATGTTCAAAAGTGGAACCCGATGAATTATCTAAAAGCCTACTACTAGTAAGAGTAGGTATATCACCGATGACATCGGGAAACACTAATGACATTCTACCGATATTGACCTAGGGATCTCGGCCAGTCATGAATATTTGCCTTGGGAGGCAAACATACTGCTGTACCAGGTATGCCAAAATATGTATAAGGTGTGAATGTATGCATGCATGATCTGTATGGCGGGCACCGGTATGGACCAATATTTAATATGCCCCGGTATTGTGTATCGGTACGATAGCGCTGCATCGTTTGCTTGACGATTATCACGTTATCCGGTCACATGAGAGTCGCTTTGTCGGCAGCATGACTCTTAATCGGGAAACGCAAGCATGCGATTACCAAGATGATATAGCTGTCGCTCGGAACTCGCACAGCAGGATACTACCAGGTAGGCTAGGGATTGGAAGGGGCCTCTCCGCCCTAGTGGCACAGCGGATATAATTTGGAATGAGCACTTCGCACAAACGAACTGCGAGTACGAATTGCATGACGTGTGGTGGTGCAGTGTAGTGCAGTGCAGGTCTAAGAAATCTACGAACCGCCAACACTATACGAGTACGCTGGGTAAAAGCCTAAAATAATCGGTCCACATCCTAGCTGCAATAGATTAACATGATATGCGTGTAACAAATGTCGTCAGCTAGTGTGCGTTGGTTGGTTTTCATACCAGGTATACAGCAGTAGCATATATTGATCCCGGTCGGCGGTCGTAGAAGTTCCCACTTCAGCCAGCTCGAAAGGGGTCCGTCCCTCTTTCCTGGCGCCGTCTTAATGAGAACCTCGCATTCGCTTCTAAGTGTATTCATTCATCAGCGCGGTCGTCTCCGAACGGGGAAGCGTACAAATTTCAGGTAAAAACATAAAAAAAAACGGTACGGATCCGGCCGATTCCATCCCTACCAGTAGCTTGTACCAGTAGCAGCCTCGGTTATCAGTAGCTTTCCTTTGACTCCCACGAGCGTCAGCACCTCGCTAGCGAAGTAACCCAATATAATAAGCCCAATGAGCGCAGTTAATACATCAAAACAACCTCGCAGGCCGCGACCTTCAAGCGGCACCAGCTGCCATCGATCCCATGCGAGGAGCGGGATGCTGCTCACAGGAAAAGTGAAAACTGTTCAAAAGCCCAATCGGATCGGATTGGATCGAATTGAACCAAACGCTCTTGGCCGAGGTTGCGGTGTACAGATATAAAGACGAAAAAACTGAAACTGTGAAGCTGTCTAATAGGACACAGTTGGAAACTCTCCAAGAATCGAATCGAATCGAGCGATGAAGTCCAAGTTTGCGAGCAATGGTAGCAGCAAAACTGAAATTGTGAAACTGTCCGATGGATTGGATCGACTCGACTCGAACAAAATAGCACGCTGCCCAAGGTACCGGTCAACACTACCAGCAACACTGAAACAGTGAAACCGTTCAATTGAATCGAATCGACTCGAATCGAATATACCGTTCTTGTCCAAGGATACGGTTAAAACAGTAACGGCAAATTCGAAACGGTGAACTTGTCCACTTGCAACGCTGAATCTATGAAACTATTCAACTGGATCGAATCAAATCGAATTGAACGCTGTTGTCAAAGCTTGGGGTGAATACTATCAGCGAAACTGAAACCATGAAAGTGCCCGATCGAGTCACACCGAATCAGATAATATCGAAAAAATCGAACCGAACCGAACTATGCTACCCAAGGATACGTTCGCCTGACCTGAGCGCACGGCATGCACACCATCCTGCCGTCCTGCAGCTCAGCAAAGGGTCCCTCTCCCCCGCCTCCAGGCCTAGGGTTCGGCTCGAGCCGCATGCAGCTGAAGCACCTCGGAGAGCTGACACCACCCCGACAGAAAGCGGGGTGGAGGTTGAGAGAAAGAAGGAGGGTGGAGGGAGGGGAGGGAGGGACGAAGGAAGGAAGAAGGGGTTGGAGGGAGGGGAAGGAGAGAGGACTAGCGTTATGCAAGAGTCTTGTCCATGTGCGAATGTCGCCCGATCGGTTGTAATTAGCCACCCACATATGCTCAACGTGGTGGAGCTCATGGAGTCAACTGCCCATTCGTCAGTTGCGCTGTAAGGACTTCCAAAACCCACGGCAGCGGAAGCCATAGGCCAGTACTGCACGTAAAGGGAGGCACGAAATCTCAACCGTACCGGACTGAAGCTCTCGGTCCGTCTTGCGCACTTCCGCGCCAAACTACACCACTTTCACGATGCCACACGGCTGCCACGCTTTCACGGGCTGCAGCAATCGCGTAGAAACGGGGCACCACACCGCTGCCTAGCATCGTCGCGTAGAGCAGGACGAGATGCCAAATCAAACGCTCAAATGCATCGCAGCCAAGACGACATTCGGCTTAGATCGACATCTCACGACGAGACTATACGGGTCAATACTTTTTCGAGACGAGGCTTTACAAGACGAAACTGTCCGGCACAACACTTTTAGAAGACGAGCTTCGAGACGAGACCACACGAGACGAGACTGCGCATAGTATACTGTTTGATTAAAGTATAGGTGAACAAAAACATATAATCTGAGAGGGCCTACAAGCGTTGTTGTGGCACCGTCCTTGAACAGCCTTGAGCGTAGCCTATTTTGTAGTGTTTAGTGTAGCGCTCGCCGCGGAGCACATTTTGTTAATCCGAATTTCTTAGCGTCCGCCAAAAAATGAGCCTTATGTTCTTAGTTACTGTAGGTTCTTATACGTTGGCCGGTGCTACTGTATACCTTGGTGCGCTTTACGCGGAGGGGAGTGGTTGGATCGATTGGATGGTTGCCCACCTGTCGTGATGCCAGGGGCAGTACACGTCGTGGAAGAAGTTGTGGCGATAGAAGTGGATGCGCCCGTCCTCGGAAGGCAGCGCTTCGTGGCAAACCTACTCCACATAGCGACAAACAAAGCAAGGAAGCAACGGTGCAACCGCATACTGCCAAACATCAGTGCTGTAAAGCTTACCACTTATTATTGGAGAAAACGGTTGGCACACACTGCCCACGAGACGAAGGGACTTCCGGTAAATGGTTGGTTGGGTCTGAATGGGCTCACGAACTGCACGCACTTCTGGGGTACAAAGTCACTTGGAAACAGTGTGGGATCGTTTTGGCATATCTGAAAAGGGTTGGGGTTGAGGATACTGCTGTAGCTGTATTCGTTTCGTACACAGTGATTCTCAACCTTTTTATCGAATAAGTCAGTTGGAATACTGTATAAGCCGCCTTCCCCCCGATACTGTAGAATCTACCCGCCGGAACACAGGTGTGTGTTCTGAATAGCCAATGCAATAGACCTGCAGTACGAGTGCTTCAAATGATACCCGGTACCTGTTACCATTGGTCAGTTAACGCTTGTACTGCTGCAAACAACTATTTCACACTATTTCCAAGTAGTTCGTACCCAAAAACGTGGGTGCAATCAAAAAGTGCATGTTGGTGGGGAAAGGGTTCGGGACTGCACGGGGCAGGTTCACCATTATGCGAATACCAGGTAGGCTCCCTGAGGTGAAACTCAAAGTCAGAGGCCCTCCGCTACGCCATTACGGTAGGGCATACTGTACCGCTGGTATTAATAGTACTGGCAGTAAATAGGACCTACGGTAGACGCAAAAACCTGTAAAATTTCTCGTTTTTTTTTGTAAAAAAAATGGCCCTATTGACAATGCTCCCCCGGAACAGTAGATTGCAGCTTCATGTTATCGGTGATCAACCATTGATGGTGCGCTACGCCCGCAGCTTCGTAGCACAAAGTAATCCTACAGAACCGTCGCACCAACAACATCAACAACACCATCATAATAACAACACTGCTGCCAACACTGGCGCGAACGCCATACCACCATCATACCGCCATCACCCCTCCCCCCAACCAAAACCACCACAATACAGCGAAGCTCGCTACCGCCTTCAGCAACGACGGCAACACTGCCAAACGCACCATACAAGGGGGTAGGCGAGGCTCAGGAGTCGGCGGGCAGCCCATGTGGTAACTTCCGGCGGCGCCATGCCTGAAGCTGGCGTCCCATATTGGCAACCCGCAGCCTGCGCAGTGGCGTAACCCCGGGACGGCAGGGTGCGCGTGCGTATTGCTCGTTCCCGGCCACTATACAAAACATAAACAAAATAGAAGCGAAGGGTTTGCAGATTGATGGAGGCGAGGGGGGAGGGGGGGGGAGGGGGGGGGAAGAGAGGTGGCTGGTCTGTGTTGAACGTAGCACAAACATGATCGAAAAGTAGTGTACACAGAGCACAACAAAAACAAGAGCAGACTCCTGCATCACGAGAGTGCTTCAGGACATCACTATACACTTACTTCCGTTTCGCTCTGCCTTAAAAAATCACTTGATTATAATCACCTGCCTCACGTTCAGCGAGTCTCCCACGATTTTTTGTCGCTTCTACGATCTTTGCCCTCTTTGTGTCCTTTGCTTTCTTCGTGTCCTTTGCCTTGCTTGCTTTTCGTGACACACTTTTTTCCCGGAACAAAACAAAACAAATCTCGGAAGAAGAAAAAGGCGACTTTGTTTCTTCAGCGGTTTTGGTGTCTTTGCGTGCTTGCTTCTCGTGCCACACATTTTTCCCGGAACAATACAAAAAAAAATCTCGGGAAAAAAAGACGATTTTGTTTTTTCAGCGGTTTGGCAGGTTCTCTTTCGTTTTTTTGCACTGGCTCGTTAATAAATTAATTCGCACTTTCACTTTTTTTCTCTATTTTTTTATTTCGTCTCGTGTGCGTGTGTGTGGTCGAAGCACGACAACGCGGACGAGCCCGGCGCCGTCGCGGGTGTCGGCGGATGCTGGCGGGTAGAGAGGGGGTTGCAAGGAGCGCAGTCGCCGTTTTCGTGGCTTGGCGTCGTGTCTGCCTCGAGACACAAGAGAAGCATGAACGGGCTCTGTCTATCCTCCATTTGCAAAATTAGACCGAGTATACGATTCCATGAGGGTCGTTCGAGATAGCAAGCTGACATTCAAGCGATGCTTATTTTTGCGAACCAAGCTGTACGTATAGATGGAGACGTTCGCGTCTGAGTACCAACATTATCGAGCTGACGAACGAGGGTCACGGTGAGCACCGCGCTTCACGCGGGGCGAGCGATGGGGATCACTGTGACAGAGAGAGGAAAGCTCTACCCGAACCGAATCGGTGTCGAGGTGATCGCGAGAGGGGTGGGCGACATACGAGGCTGAGAGACAAGCCCTGCTGTTCATGTTTTCTTTTTTCACTGGTGCAAGGTGTTCCAGGGGCAGACAATTATTACACGAGAGGGGACGGGGATTTTTTCTTCTTTCCGATTTTTCGGTTTCATTTGCATTGCTTTTGCGGTGCTGCTGCTGTGCCGTTTGTTTTCTCGTTCTTAGATATACCAGACATACAGCATATCAAAACGAAAAAAAAGCCCTACCTGGGGTATGTACGTGCGTACGGCATGTGACTCTTGGCATTATCAAGTCGCCAATTTGCAACTACAACAATCATCATAAAAAAATGTATTCAACCATCGACCTTCTCCCGCTTCGCGTAATTTGATGTACTTTTAGTTTTTGAGCGAGCGTAGCGGGCGGCGTAGGACCCCTGCGGAGCGAAGCGCCTTGAATATACTACTCTAGTATGTCACCTCAACGCCCCCCATATCGTGTCCCCCCCCCCTCGCCTCCTCCAGCGCTATCCTCCGATATCCACTGCGCCTGCAGACGCCTGGCAAGCGCTTCATCCTCCTCCGTCCTCGCCCTCCGATGCGTCCCAGGGGCAATCTCGGGCTCTGTCCCCCTCCCTCCCCGCCCTCTCCGTCTTGAGGCAGGCACCAGGACCGTTACCGGCCCTCCTGCTTCCGTTGCGTCGTCCGGAGATGCGGGGTGATTGGCAACATATTCTGGGTGATTGCAGTAGTAGCCATGTATACAGTATACCGAGCAAGTGTCAAATATAGTAATACGTACCCCTGGTACGTGATAATCGCTGCAACTGTAGCTGTAGCACAGCTGCGAAGCGGTCACTCAGTGCGCGTGACTACCCGAGCAAAGAGGGAGCAAGGGGGAAGGTGGGTGCGAAGGGGGAAATGAAGAGCAAATCACAGCTTCGAAGGTCTCCTTCTTGTGCCCATGAACCACAGTGCCTCTATCTGACTCGCGAACGGCAAAGCAGTAACAGCAGCAACTGCAACAGCATAACAAATACCAACAGCTACAGCAACCAGAGCAACAATATCAACATCACCAAAAAGCAACAACAACAACGGCAACAGCATCCCTACCAGCAGCTGCACTTCTGCATTCAGTCCTAAAACGCACACTCCCACGCTGAGCGACGCACCGCTCGCAGACACACACCAGCAAAAAAAACACCCTTGCCTCACCAACCTCCACACCACAAAGACGAGACGATCCGACACAACCAGCCGCGCGCCAACCCCTCTTCCATCACCGACTACCACGAACCCTCTCCCGTCACCGACCCCTCTTCCACACCAAAGCTACCCCTCCCCCGACCTACTACCACACAAGCCCTATCACATCACTAAGACCCCACCCGCCACCCGCAACACACATCTCACCTTCACCAAACAACATGGCTCCGCCCGCAACTTCGCGTCCACTCTGAACCCCCACGTTCCGCCCCCGGGGGGCGCCGGCGGGGGGTAGCAGCGGTGCGTCAGTGAGAAACGCCAGGTCTTGGGAGGCGTTCGAGCCGGGACGGGGGGGCGGGGTGGAGGCAATGCCAC